>JAFBJY010000352.1:0-144612 GCA_016801885.1 Toxotes chatareus | reverse complement strand
CACAGCGCAGCCCTGAAAATGCCACACAGTACAAATCACAGAAACATACTTGAAAACTCTGCGTAAATGCTTCTTCTAATGTAAAATAGTGTTTCCATGCTGGAAACAGTCTTATTTTGACGCCAGCAGCACATTTGATACAAAGCTGTCATTTCAGCTCAAACGGTAAAATTTCACCGCTCCTGGCCATATGAGACTGTTTTTCACAGCGTGTGCCCTGAAATGCCACACAGTACAAATCACAGAAACATACTTGAAAACTCTGCAAAATGCTTCTTCTATCGTAAAATAGTGTTTCCATGCTGGAAACAGTCTTATTTTGACGCCAGCAACATATTTTAGAAACACCGCTCATTTCAGCACTAACTGACTGAAACTTGCCGCTTTAAGCGTTTCCAGCCATTCTCTGTGTGTTCAGACACAGCGTGTGCCCTGAAAATGCCACACAGTACAAATCACAGAAACATACTTGAAAACTCTGCGTAAATGCTTCTTCTAATGTAAAATAGTGTTTCCATGCTGGAAACAGTCTTATTTTGACGCCAGCAGCACATTTGATACAAAGCTGTCATTTCAGCTCAAACGGTAAAATTTCGCCGCACATTTTCCTGGCCATATGAGACTCTTTGCCACAGACACAGCGTGTGCCCTGAAAATGCCACACAGTACAAATCACAGAAACATACTTGAAAACTCTGCGTAAATGCTTCTTCTAATGTAAAATAGTGTTTCCATGCTGGAAACAGTCTTATTTTGACGCCAGCAGCACATTTGATACAAAGCTGTCATTTCAGCTCAAACGGTAAAATTTCACCGCTCCTGGCCATATGAGACTGTTTTTCACAGCGTGTGCCCTGAAAATGCCACACAGTACAAATCACAGAAACATACTTGAAAACTCTGCGAAATGCTTCTTCTAATGTAAAATAGTGTTTCCATGCTGGAAACAGTCTTATTTTGACGCCAGCAACATATTTTAGAAACACTGCTCATTTCAGCACTAACTGACTGAAAATTTCAGCGCTTCCAGCCATTCTCTGTGTGTTCAGACACAGCGTGTGCCCTGAAAATGCCACACAGTACAAATCACAGAAACATACTTGAAAACTCATGAAATGCTTCTTCTAATGTAAAATAGTGTTTCCATGCTGGAAACAGTCTTATTTTGACGCCAGCAGCACATTTGATACAAAGCTGTCATTTCAGCTCAAACGGTAAAATTTCACCGCTCCTGGCCATATGAGACTGTTTTTCACAGCGTGTGCCCTGAAAATGCCACACAGTACAAATCACAGAAACATACTTGAAAACTCTGCGAAATGCTTCTTCTAATGTAAAATAGTGTTTCCATGCTGGAAACAGTCTTATTTTGACGCCAGCAACATATTTTAGAAACACCGCTCATTTCAGCACTAACTGACTGAAACTTGCCGCTTTAAGCGTTTCCAGCCATTCTCTGTGTGTTCAGACACAGCGTGTGCCCTGAAAATGCCACACAGTACAAATCACAGAAACATACTTGAAAACTCTGCGAAATGCTTCTTCTAATGTAAAATAGTGTTTCCATGCTGGAAACAGTCTTATTTTGACGCCAGCAGCACATTTGATACAAAGCTGTCATTTCAGCTCAAACGGTAAAATTTCACCGCTCCTGGCCATATGAGACTGTTTTTCAGACACAGCGTGTGCCCTGAAAATGCCACACAGTACAAATCACAGAAACATACTTGAAAACTCTGCAAAATGCTTCTTCTAATGTAAAATAGTGTTTCCATGCTGGAAACAGTCTTTATTTTGACGCCAGCAGCACATTTGATACAAAGCTGTCATTTCAGCTCAAACGGTAAAATTTCACCGCTCCTGGCCATATGAGACTGTTTTTCACAGCGTGTGCCCTGAAAATGCCACACAGTACAAATCACAGAAACATACTTGAAAAACTCTGTAAATGCTTCTTCTAATGTAAAATAGTGTTTCCATGCTGGAAACAGTCTTATTTTGACGCCAGCAACATATTTTAGAAACACCGCTCATTTCAGCACTAACTGACTGAAACTTGCCGCTTTAAGCTGTTTCCAGCCATTCTCTGTGTGTTCAGACACAGCGTGTGCCCTGAAAATGCCACACAGTACAAATCACAGAAACATACTTGAAAAACTCTGCGTAAATGCTTCTTCTAATGTAAAATAGTGTTTCCATGCTGGAAACAGTCTTATTTTGACGCCAGCAGCACATTTGATACAAAGCTGTCATTTCAGCTCAAACGGTAAAATTTCACCGTTCCTGGCCATATGAGACTGTGTTTTCACAGCGTGTGCCCTGAAAATGCCAGGTACAGTACAAATCACAGAAACATACTTGAAAACTCTGCGAAATGCTTCTTCTAATGTAAAATAGTGTTTCCATGCTGGAAACAGTCTTATTTTGACGCCAGCAGCACATTTGATACAAAGCTGTCATTTCAGCTCAAACGGTAAAATTTCACCGCTCCTGGCCATATCTGTGTGTTTCAGACACAGCGCAGCCCTGAAAATGCCACACAGTACAAATCACAGAAACATACTTGAAAACTCTCAAGTAAATGCTTCTTCTAATGTAAAATAGTGTTTCCATGCTGGAAACAGTCTTATTTTGACGCCAGCAACATATTTTAGAAACACCGTCATTTCAGCACTAACTGACTAAAAACTTGCCGTTTTAAGCGTTTCCAGCCATTCTCTGTGTGTTGGGACACAGCGTGTGCCCTGAAAATGCCACACAGTACAAATCACAGAAACATACTTGAAAACTCTGCGAAATGCTTCTTCTAATGTAAAATAGTGTTTCCATGCTGGAAACAGTCTTATTTTGACGCCAGCAGCACATTTGATACAAAGCTGTCATTTCAGCTCAAACGGTAAAATTTCACCGTTCCTGGCCATATGAGACTGTTTTTCACAGCGTGTGCCCTGAAAATGCCACACAGTACAAATCACAGAAACATACTTGAAAACTCTCGAAATGCTTCTTCTAATGTAAAATAGTGTTTCCATGCTGGAAACAGTCTTATTTTGACGCCAGCAGCACATTTGATACAAAGCTGTCATTTCAGCTCAAACGGTAAAATTTCACCGCTCCTGGCCATATGAGACTGTTTCAGACACAGCGTGTGCCCTGAAAATGCCACACAGTACAAATCACAGAAACATACTTGAAAACTCTGCGAAATGCTTCTTCTAATGTAAAATAGTGTTTCCATGCTGGAAACAGTCTTATTTTGACGCCAGCAACATATTTTAGAAACACCTGTCATTTCAGCACTAACTGACTGAAATTTGCCGTTTTAAGCTGTTTCCAGCCATTCTCTGTGTGTTCAGACACAGCGTGTGCCCTGAAAATGCCACACAGTACAAATCACAGAAACATACTTGAAAACTCTGTAAATGCTTCTTCTAATGTAAAATAGTGTTTCCATGCTGGAAACAGTCTTATTTTGACGCCAGCAGCACATTTGATACAAAGCTGTCATTTCAGCTCAAACGGTAAAATTTCACCGTTCCTGGCCATATGAGACTGTTTTTCACAGCGTGTGCCCTGAAAATGCCACACAGTACAAATCACAGAAACATACTTGAAAACTCTGCGAAATGCTTCTTCTAATGTAAAATAGTGTTTCCATGCTGGAAACAGTCTTATTTTGACGCCAGCAACATATTTTAGAAACACCGCTCATTTCAGCACTAACTGACTGAAACTTGCCGTTTAAGCGTTTCCAGCCATTCTCTGTGTGTTCAGACACAGCGTGTGCCCTGAAAATGCCACACAGTACAAATCACAGAAACATACTTGAAAAAACTCTGCGAAATGCTTCTTCTAATGTAAAATAGTGTTTCCATGCTGGAAACAGTCTTATTTTGACGCCAGCAGCACATTTGATACAAAGCTGTCATTTCAGCTCAAACGGTAAAATTTCACCGCGTTCCTGGCCATATGAGACTCAGACACAGCGTGTGCCCTGAAAATGCCACACAGTACAAATCACAGAAACATACTTGAAAACTCTGCGAAATGCTTCTTCTAATGTAAAATAGTGTTTCCATGCTGGAAACAGTCTTATTTTGACGCCAGCAGCACATTTGATACAAAGCTGTCATTTCAGCTCAAACGGTAAAATTTCACCGCTCCTGGCCATATGAGACTGTGTTTCAGACACAGCGTGTGCCCTGAAAATGCCACACAGTACAAATCACAGAAACATACTTGAAAAACTCTGCGAAATGCTTCTTCTAATGTAAAATAGTGTTTCCATGCTGGAAACAGTCTTATTTTGACGCCAGCAACATATTTTAGAAACACCGTTCATTTCAGCACTAACTGACTGAAACTTTGTTTTAAGCGTTTCCAGCCATTCTGTGTGACTGTTTTTCACAGCGTGTGCCCTGAAAATGCCACACAGTACAAATCACAGAAACATACTTGAAAACTCTGCGAAATGCTTCTTCTAATGTAAAATAGTGTTTCCATGCTGGAAACAGTCTTATTTTGACGCCAGCAGCACATTTGATACAAAGCTGTCATTTCAGCTCAAACGGTAAAATTTCACCGTTCCTGGCCATATGAGACTGTGTTTTTCACAGCGTGTGCCCTGAAAATGCCACACAGTACAAATCACAGAAACATACTTGAAAACTCTGCGAAATGCTTCTTCTAATGTAAAATAGTGTTTCCATGCTGGAAACAGTCTTATTTTGACGCCAGCAGCATATTTGATAAAAGCTGTCATTTCAGCTCAAACTGGTAAAATTTCACCGCTTCTGGCCATATGAGACTGTGTGTTCAGACACAGCGTGTGCCCTGAAAATGCCACACAGTACAAATCACAGAAACATACTTGAAAACTCTCTGAAATGCTTCTTCTAATGTAAAATAGTGTTTCCATGCTGGAAACAGTCTTATTTTGACGCCAGCAGCACATTTGATACAAAGCTGTCATTTCAGCTCAAACGGTAAAATTTCACCGTTCCTGGCCATATGAGACTGTGTTTTCACAGCGTGTGCCCTGAAAATGCCACACAGTACAAATCACAGAAACATACTTGAAAAACTCTGCGAAATGCTTCTTCTATCGTAAAATAGTGTTTCCATGCTGGAAACAGTCTTATTTTGACGCCAGCAGCACATTTGATACAAAGCTGTCATTTCAGCTCAAACGGTAAAATTTCACCGTTCCTGGCCATATGAGACTCAGACACAGCGTGTGCCCTGAAAATGCCACACAGTACAAATCACAGAAACATACTTGAAAACTCTGCAAAATGCTTCTTAATGTAAAATAGTGTTTCCATGCTGGAAACAGTCTTATTTTGACGCCAGCAGCACATTTGATACAAAGCTGTCATTTCAGCTCAAACGGTAAAATTTCACCGTTCCTGGCCATATGAGACTGTGTGTTGGGACACAGCGCGTTGCCCTGAAAATGCCACACAGTACAAATCACAGAAACATACTTGAAAAACTCTGCGAAATGCTTCTTCTAATGTAAAATAGTGTTTCCATGCTGGAAACAGTCTTATTTTGACGCCAGCAACATATTTAGAAACACCTGTCATTTCAGCACTAACTGACTGAAAATTTCACCGTTTCCAGCCATTCTCTGTGTGTTCAGACACAGCGTGTGCCCTGAAAATGCCACACAGTACAAATCACAGAAACATACTTGAAAAACTCTGCGAAATGCTTCTTCTAATGTAAAATAGTGTTTCCATGCTGGAAACAGTCTTATTTTGACGCCAGCAGCACATTTGATACAAAGCTGTCATTTCAGCTCAAACGGTAAAATTTCACCGTTCCTGGCCATATGAGACTGTTTTTCACAGCGTGTGCCCTGAAAATGCCACACAGTACAAATCACAGAAACATACTTGAAAACTCTGCGAAATGCTTCTTCTAATGTAAAATAGTGTTTCCATGCTGGAAACAGTCTTATTTTGACGCCAGCAGCACATTTGATACAAAGCTGTCATTTCAGCTCAAACGGTAAAATTTCACCGTTCCTGGCCATATGAGACTGTGTGTTCACAGCGTGTGCCCTGAAAATGCCACACAGTACAAATCACAGAAACATACTTTGAAAACTCTGCGAAATGCTTCTTCTAATGTAAAATAGTGTTTCCATGCTGGAAACAGTCTTATTTTGACGCCAGCAACATATTTTATACAAACACTGTCATTTCAGCACTAACTGACTGAAAATTTCTTTAAGCGTTTCCAGCCATTCTCTGTGTGTTCAGACACAGCGTGTGCCCTGAAAATGCCACACAGTACAAATCACAGAAACATACTTGAAAACTCTGCGAAATGCTTCTTCTAATGTAAAATAGTGTTTCCATGCTGGAAACAGTCTTATTTTGACGCCAGCAGCACATTTGATACAAAGCTGTCATTTCAGCTCAAACGGTAAAATTTCACCGTTCCTGGCCATATGAGACTGTTTTTCACAGCGTGTGCCCTGAAAATGCCACACAGTACAAATCACAGAAACATACTTGAAAACTCTGCGAAATGCTTCTTCTAATGTAAAATAGTGTTTCCATGCTGGAAACAGTCTTATTTTGACGCCAGCAGCACATTTGATACAAAGCTGTCATTTCAGCTCAAACGGTAAAATTTCACCGTTCCTGGCCATATGAGACTGTTTTTCACAGCGTGTGCCCTGAAAATGCCACACAGTACAAATCACAGAAACATACTTGAAAACTCTGCGAAATGCTTCTTCTAATGTAAAATAGTGTTTCCATGCTGGAAACAGTCTTATTTTGACGCCAGCAACATATTTTAGAAACACCGCTCATTTCAGCACTAACTGACTGAAACTTGCCGTTTTAAGCGTTTCCAGCCATTCTCTGTGTGTTCAGACACAGCGTGTGCCCTGAAAATGCCACACAGTACAAATCACAGAAACATACTTGAAAACTCTGCGAAATGCTTCTTCTAATGTAAAATAGTGTTTCCATGCTGGAAACAGTCTTATTTTGACGCCAGCAGCACATTTGATACAAAGCTGTCATTTCAGCTCAAACGGTAAAATTTCACCGCTCCTGGCCATATGAGAGACTGTTTTTCACAGCGTGTGCCCTGAAAATGCCACACAGTACAAATCACAGAAACATACTTGAAAACTCTGCGAAATGCTTCTTCTAATGTAAAATAGTGTTTCCATGCTGGAAACAGTCTTATTTTGACGCCAGCAGCATATTTGATACAAAGCTGTCATTTCAGCTCTAACTGACTGAAACTTGCCGTTTTCACCGTTTCCAGCCATTCTCTGTGTGTTCAGACACAGCGTGTGCCCTGAAAATGCCACACAGTACAAATCACAGAAACATACTTGAAAACTCTGCGAAATGCTTCTTCTAATGTAAAATAGTGTTTCCATGCTGGAAACAGTCTTATTTTGACGCCAGCAGCACATTTGATACAAAGCTGTCATTTCAGCTCAAACGGTAAAATTTCACCGTTCCTGGCCATATGAGACTGTTTTTCACAGCGTGTGCCCTGAAAATGCCACACAGTACAAATCACAGAAACATACTTGAAAACTCTGCGAAATGCTTCTTCTAATGTAAAATAGTGTTTCCATGCTGGAAACAGTCTTATTTTGACGCCAGCAGCATATTTGAGAAACACTGTTCATTTCAGCACTAACTGACTGAAAAATTTCAAGCGTTCCCAGCCATATCTGTGTGTTCAGACACAGCGTGTGCCCTGAAAATGCCACACAGTACAAATCACAGAAACATACTTGAAAACTCTGCGAAATGCTTCTTCTAATCGTAAAATAGTGTTTCCATGCTGGAAACAGTCTTATTTTGACGCCAGCAGCACATTTGATACAAAGCTGTCATTTCAGCTCAAACGGTAAAATTTCACCGTTCCTGGCCATATGAGACTGTGTTCAGCCACAGCGTGTGCCCTGAAAATGCCACACACAGCAAATCACAGAAACATACTTGAAAACTCTGCGAAATGCTTCTTCTAATGTAAAATAGTGTTTCCATGCTGGAAACAGTCTTATTTTGACGCCAGCAGCACATTTGATACAAAGCTGTCATTTCAGCTCAAACGGTAAAATTTCACCGTTCCTGGCCATATTCTTCTGTGTTTTTCACAGCGTGTGCCCTGAAAATGCCACACAGTACAAATCACAGAAACATACTTGAAAAACTCTGCGAAATGCTTCTTCTAATGTAAAATAGTGTTTCCATGCTGGAAACAGTCTTATTTTGACGCCAGCAACATATTTTGAAACACCGTGTCATTTCAGCACTAACTGACTAAAATTTCACCGTTTTAAGCGTTTCCAGCCATTCTCTGTGTGTTCAGACACAGCGTGTGCCCTGAAAATGCCACACAGTACAAATCACAGAAACATACTTGAAAACTCTGCGAAATGCTTCTTCTAATGTAAAATAGTGTTTCCATGCTGGAAACAGTCTTATTTTGACGCCAGCAGCACATTTGATACAAAGCTGTCATTTCAGCTCAAACGGTAAAATTTCACCGCTCCTGGCCATATGAGACAGACACAGCGTGTGCCCTGAAAATGCCACACAGTACAAATCACAGAAACATACTTGAAAACTCTGCGAAATGCTTCTTCTAATGTAAAATAGTGTTTCCATGCTGGAAACAGTCTTATTTTGACGCCAGCAGCACATTTGATACAAAGCTGTCATTTCAGCTCAACTGGTAAAATTTCACCGTTTTTCCTCCAGCCATTCTCTGAGACTCAGACACAGCGTGTGCCCTGAAAATGCCACACAGTACAAATCACAGAAACATACTTGAAAACTCTGCGAAATGCTTCTTCTAATGTAAAATAGTGTTTCCATGCTGGAAACAGTCTTATTTTGACGCCAGCAGCACATTTGATAAAAAGCTGTCATTTCAGCTCAAACGGTGAAAATTTCACCGTTCCCAGCCATATGAGTGTTCAGACACAGCGTGTGCCCTGAAAATGCCACACAGTACAAATCACAGAAACATACTTGAAAACTCTGCGAAATGCTTCTTCTAATGTAAAATAGTGTTTCCATGCTGGAAACAGTCTTATTTTGACGCCAGCAGCACATTTGATACAAAGCTGTCATTTCAGCTCAAACGGTAAAATTTCACCGTTCCTGGCCATATGAGACTGTTTTTCACAGCGTGTGCCCTGAAAATGCCACACAGTACAAATCACAGAAACATACTTGAAAACTCTGCGAAATGCTTCTTCTAATGTAAAATAGTGTTTCCATGCTGGAAACAGTCTTATTTTGACGCCAGCAACATATTTTAGAAACACCTGTCATTTCAGCACTAACTGACTGAAATTTGCCGTTTTAAGCGTTTCCAGCCATTCTCTGTGTGTTCAGACACAGCGTGTGCCCTGAAAATGCCACACAGTACAAATCACAGAAACATACTTGAAAACTCTGCGAAATGCTTCTTCTAATGTAAAATAGTGTTTCCATGCTGGAAACAGTCTTATTTTGACGCCAGCAGCACATTTGATACAAAGCTGTCATTTCAGCTCAAACGGTAAAATTTCACCGTTCCTGGCCATATGAGACTGTGTTTTTCACAGCGTGTGCCCTGAAAATGCCACACAGTACAAATCACAGAAACATACTTGAAAACTCTGCGAAATGCTTCTTCTATCGTAAAATAGTGTTTCCATGCTGGAAACAGTCTTATTTTGACGCCAGCAACATATTTTAGAAACACCGTTCATTTCAGCACTAACTGACTGAAACTTGCCGCTTTAAGCGTTTCCAGCCATTCTCTGTGTGTTCAGACACAGCGTGTGCCCTGAAAATGCCACACAGTACAAATCACAGAAACATACTTGAAAACTCTGCGAAATGCTTCTTCTAATGTAAAATAGTGTTTCCATGCTGGAAACAGTCTTATTTTGACGCCAGCAGCACATTTGATACAAAGCTGTCATTTCAGCTCAAACGGTAAAATTTCACCGTTCCTGGCCATATGAGACTGTTTTTCACAGCGTGTGCCCTGAAAATGCCACACAGTACAAATCACAGAAACATACTTGAAAAACTCTGCGAAATGCTTCTTCTAATGTAAAATAGTGTTTCCATGCTGGAAACAGTCTTATTTTGACGCCAGCAACATATTTTAGAAACACTGCTCATTTCAGCACTAACTGACTGAAACTTGCCGCTTTCAGCGTTTCCAGCCATTCTCTGTGTGTTCAGACACAGCGTGTGCCCTGAAAATGCCACACAGTACAAATCACAGAAACATACTTTGAAAACTCTGCGAAATGCTTCTTCTAATGTAAAATAGTGTTTCCATGCTGGAAACAGTCTTATTTTGACGCCAGCAGCACATTTGATACAAAGCTGTCATTTCAGCTCAAACGGTAAAATTTCACCGTTCCTGGCCATATGAGACTGTTTTCACACAGCGTGTGCCCTGAAAATGCCACACAGTACAAATCACAGAAACATACTTGAAAACTCTGCTAAATGCTTCTTCTAATGTAAAATAGTGTTTCCATGCTGGAAACAGTCTTATTTTGACGCCAGCAGCATATTTGATACAAAGCTGTCATTTCAGCTCAACTGACTGAAAATTTCACCGTTTCCTGGCCATATCTCTGTGTGTTCAGACACAGCGTGTGCCCTGAAAATGCCACACAGTACAAATCACAGAAACATACTTGAAAACTCTGCGAAATGCTTCTTCTAATGTAAAATAGTGTTTCCATGCTGGAAACAGTCTTATTTTGACGCCAGCAGCATATTTTAGAAACACTGTCATTTCAGCACTAACTGACTGAAACTTGCTGTTTTAACCGTTTCCAGCCATCTGAGTGTGTTCAGACACAGCGTGTGCCCTGAAAATGCCACACAGTACAAATCACAGAAACATACTTGAAAACTCTGCGAAATGCTTCTTCTAATGTAAAATAGTGTTTCCATGCTGGAAACAGTCTTATTTTGACGCCAGCAGCACATTTGATACAAAGCTGTCATTTCAGCTCAAACGGTAAAATTTCACCGTTCCTGGCCATATGAGACTGTTTTTTCAGCGTGTGCCCTGAAAATGCCACACAGTACAAATCACAGAAACATACTTGAAAACTCTGCGAAATGCTTCTTCTAATCGTAAAATAGTGTTTCCATGCTGGAAACAGTCTTATTTTGACGCCAGCAACATATTTTAGAAACACCGTTCATTTCAGCACTAACTGACTGAAACTTTCAGCGTTCCAGCCATTCTCTGTGTGTTCAGACACAGCGTGTGCCCTGAAAATGCCACACAGTACAAATCACAGAAACATACTTGAAAACTCTGCGAAATGCTTCTTCTAATGTAAAATAGTGTTTCCATGCTGGAAACAGTCTTATTTTGACGCCAGCAGCACATTTGATACAAAGCTGTCATTTCAGCTCAAACGGTAAAATTTCACCGTTCCTGGCCATATGAGACTGTTTTTCACAGCGTGTGCCCTGAAAATGCCCACACAGTACAAATCACAGAAACATACTTGAAAACTCTCTGAAATGCTTCTTCTAATGTAAAATAGTGTTTCCATGCTGGAAACAGTCTTATTTTGACGCCAGCAGCACATTTGAGACAAACCTGTCATTTCAGCTCTAACTGACTGAAATTTGCCGCTTTAAGCGCAGCCATTCTCTGTGTGTTCAGACACAGCGTGTGCCCTGAAAATGCCACACAGTACAAATCACAGAAACATACTTGAAAACTCTGCGAAATGCTTCTTCTAATGTAAAATAGTGTTTCCATGCTGGAAACAGTCTTATTTTGACGCCAGCAACATATTTTTAGAAACACCGCTCATTTCAGCACTAACTGACTGAAAATTTGCCGTTTTAAGCGTTTCCAGCCATTTCTCTGTGTGTTCAGACACAGCGTGTGCCCTGAAAATGCCACACAGTACAAATCACAGAAACATACTTGAAAACTCTGCGAAATGCTTCTTCTAATGTAAAATAGTGTTTCCATGCTGGAAACAGTCTTATTTTGACGCCAGCAGCACATTTGATACAAAGCTGTCATTTCAGCTCAAACGGTAAAATTTCACCGTTCCTGGCCATATGAGACTGTTTTTCACAGCGTGTGCCCTGAAAATGCCACACAGTACAAATCACAGAAACATACTTGAAAACTCTGCTAAATGCTTCTTCTAATGTAAAATAGTGTTTCCATGCTGGAAACAGTCTTATTTTGACGCCAGCAACATATTTTAGAAACACCTGTTCATTTCAGCACTAACTGACTGAAAATTTCAGCGTTTCCAGCCATTCTCTGTGTGTTCAGACACAGCGTGTGCCCTGAAAATGCCACACAGTACAAATCACAGAAACATACTTGAAAACTCTGCGAAATGCTTCTTCTAATGTAAAATAGTGTTTCCATGCTGGAAACAGTCTTATTTTGACGCCAGCAGCACATTTGATACAAAGCTGTCATTTCAGCTCAAACGGTGAAAAATTTCACCGTTCCTGGCCATATGAGACTGTTTTTCACAGCGTGTGCCCTGAAAATGCCACACAGTACAAATCACAGAAACATACTTGAAAACTCTGCGAAATGCTTCTTCTAATGTAAAATAGTGTTTCCATGCTGGAAACAGTCTTATTTTGACGCCAGCAGCACATTTGATACAAAGCTGTCATTTCAGCTCAAACTGTAAACTTTCACCGTTCCTCGCCATATGAGACTGTGTTTGTCACAGCGTGTGCCCTGAAAATGCCACACAGTACAAATCACAGAAACATACTTGAAAACTCTGCGAAATGCTTCTTCTAATGTAAAATAGTGTTTCCATGCTGGAAACAGTCTTATTTTGACGCCAGCAACATATTTTAGAAACACCGTTCATTTCAGCACTAACTGACTGAAACTTGCTTTTTAAGCGTTTCCAGCCATTCTCTGTGTGTTCAGACACAGCGCAGCCCTGAAAATGCCACACAGTACAAATCACAGAAACATACTTGAAAACTCTGCGAAATGCTTCTTCTAATGTAAAATAGTGTTTCCATGCTGGAAACAGTCTTATTTTGACGCCAGCAGCACATTTGACACAGCTGTCATTTCAGCTCAAACGGTAAAATTTCACCGTTCCTGGCCATATGAGACTGTGTGTTCAGCCACAGCGTGTGCCCTGAAAATGCCACACAGTACAAATCACAGAAACATACTTGAAAACTCTGCGAAATGCTTCTTCTAATGTAAAATAGTGTTTCCATGCTGGAAACAGTCTTATTTTGACGCCAGCAGCACATTTGATACAAAGCATGTCATTTCAGCTCAAACGGTAAAATTTCACCGTTCCTGGCCATATGAGACTGTTTTTCACAGCGTGTGCCCTGAAAATGCCACACAGTACAAATCACAGAAACATACTTGAAAACTCTGCGAAATGCTTCTTCTAATGTAAAATAGTGTTTCCATGCTGGAAACAGTCTTATTTTGACGCCAGCAACATATTTTATACACACCGTTCATTTCAGCACTAACTGACTGAAACTTGCCGTTTTCAGCGTTTCCAGCCATTCTCTGTGTGTTCACACACAGCGTGTGCCCTGAAAATGCCACACAGTACAAATCACAGAAACATACTTGAAAAACTCTGCGAAATGCTTCTTCTATCGTAAAATAGTGTTTCCATGCTGGAAACAGTCTTATTTTGACGCCAGCAGCACATTTGATACAAAGCTGTCATTTCAGCTCAAACGGTAAAATTTCACCGTTCCTGGCCATATGAGACTGTTTTTCAGACACAGCGTGTGCCCTGAAAATGCCACACAGTACAAATCACAGAAACATACTTGAAAACTCTGCGAAATGCTTCTTCTAATGTAAAATAGTGTTTCCATGCTGGAAACAGTCTTATTTTGACGCCAGCAACATATTTTAGAAACAGCTGTCATTTCAGCACTAACTGACTGAAAATGCCGCTTTCAGCGTTCCCAGCCATTCTCTGTGTGTTCAGACACAGCGTGTGCCCTGAAAATGCCACACAGTACAAATCACAGAAACATACTTGAAAACTCTGCGAAATGCTTCTTCTAATGTAAAATAGTGTTTCCATGCTGGAAACAGTCTTATTTTGACGCCAGCAGCACATTTGATACAAAGCTGTCATTTCAGCTCAAACGGTAAAATTTCACCGTTCCTGGCCATATGAGACTGTGTTTTCACAGCGTGTGCCCTGAAAATGCCACACAGTACAAATCACAGAAACATACTTGAAAACTCTGCGAAATGCTTCTTCTAATGTAAAATAGTGTTTCCATGCTGGAAACAGTCTTATTTTGACGCCAGCAACATATTTTAGAAACACCGTTCATTTCAGCACTAACTGACTGAAACTTGCCGTTTTAAGCGTTTCCAGCCATTCTCTGTGTGTTCAGACACAGCGTGTGCCCTGAAAATGCCACACAGTACAAATCACAGAAACATACTTGAAAACTCTGCGAAATGCTTCTTCTAATGTAAAATAGTGTTTCCATGCTGGAAACAGTCTTATTTTGACGCCAGCAGCACATTTGATACAAAGCTGTCATTTCAGCTCAAACGGTAAAATTTCACCGTTCCTGGCCATATGAGACTGTTTTTCACAGCGTGTGCCCTGAAAATGCCACACAGTACAAATCACAGAAACATACTTGAAAACTCTGCGAAATGCTTCTTCTAATGTAAAATAGTGTTTCCATGCTGGAAACAGTCTTATTTTGACGCCAGCAACATATTTTAGAAACACCGCTCATTTCAGCACTAACTGACTGAAACTTGCGCTTTAAAGCGTTTCCAGCCATTCTGGCCATGTGTGTTCAGACACAGCGTGTGCCCTGAAAATGCCACACAGTACAAATCACAGAAACATACTTGAAAACTCTGCGAAATGCTTCTTCTAATGTAAAATAGTGTTTCCATGCTGGAAACAGTCTTATTTTGACGCCAGCAGCACATTTGATACAAAGCTGTCATTTCAGCTCAAACGGTAAAATTTCACCGTTTCCTGGCCATATGTTCTGTTTTTCACAGCGTGTGCCCTGAAAATGCCACACAGTACAAATCACAGAAACATACTTTGAAAACTCTGCGAAATGCTTCTTCTAATGTAAAATAGTGTTTCCATGCTGGAAACAGTCTTATTTTGACGCCAGCAGCATATTTGATACAAAGCTGTCATTTCAGCTCAAACTGGTGAAAATTTCCGTTTTAAGCGTTTCCAGCCATATGAGACTGTTCAGACACAGCGTGTGCCCTGAAAATGCCACACAGTACAAATCACAGAAACATACTTGAAAACTCTGCGAAATGCTTCTTCTAATGTAAAATAGTGTTTCCATGCTGGAAACAGTCTTATTTTGACGCCAGCAGCACATTTGATACAAAGCTGTCATTTCAGCTCAAACGGTGAAAATTTCACCGTTCCTGGCCATATGAGTGTGTTCAGACACAGCGTGTGCCCTGAAAATGCCACACAGTACAAATCACAGAAACATACTTGAAAACTCTGCGAAATGCTTCTTCTAATGTAAAATAGTGTTTCCATGCTGGAAACAGTCTTATTTTGACGCCAGCAGCATATTTGATACAAAGCTGTCATTTCAGCTCAAACGGTAAAATTTCACCGTTTTCCTGGCCATATTCTCTGTGTGTTCAGACACAGCGTGTGCCCTGAAAATGCCACACAGTACAAATCACAGAAACATACTTGAAAAACTCTGCGAAATGCTTCTTCTAATGTAAAATAGTGTTTCCATGCTGGAAACAGTCTTATTTTGACGCCAGCAGCACATTTGATACAAAGCTGTCATTTCAGCTCAAACGGTAAAATTTCACCGTTCCTGGCCATATGAGATTCTCTGTGTGTTCAGCACAGCGTGTGCCCTGAAAATGCCACACAGTACAAATCACAGAAACATACTTGAAAACTCTGCGAAATGCTTCTTCTAATGTAAAATAGTGTTTCCATGCTGGAAACAGTCTTATTTTGACGCCAGCAACATATTTTAGAAACACCGTGTCATTTCAGCACTAACTGACTGAAACTTGCCGTTTTCAGGTTTCCAGCCATTCTCTGTGTGTTCAGACACAGCGTGTGCCCTGAAAATGCCACACAGTACAAATCACAGAAACATACTTGAAAACTCTGCGAAATGCTTCTTCTAATCAAAATAGTGTTTCCATGCTGGAAACAGTCTTATTTTGACGCCAGCAGCACATTTGATACAAAGCTGTCATTTCAGCTCAAACGGTAAAATTTCACCGTTCCTGGCCATATGAGACTGTTCAGACACAGCGTGTGCCCTGAAAATGCCACACAGTACAAATCACAGAAACATACTTGAAAACTCTGCGAAATGCTTCTTCTAATGTAAAATAGTGTTTCCATGCTGGAAACAGTCTTATTTTGACGCCAGCAACATATTTTAGAAACACTGTTCATTTCAGCACTAACTGACTGAAACTTGCCGTTTTCAGCGTTTCCAGCCATTCTCTGTGTGTTCAGACACAGCGTGTGCCCTGAAAATGCCACACAGTACAAATCACAGAAACATACTTGAAAACTCTGCGAAATGCTTCTTCTAATGTAAAATAGTGTTTCCATGCTGGAAACAGTCTTATTTTGACGCCAGCAGCACATTTGATACAAAGCTGTCATTTCAGCTCAAACGGTAAAATTTCACCGTTCCTGGCCATATGAGACTGTTTTTCACAGCGTGTGCCCTGAAAATGCCACACAGTACAAATCACAGAAACATACTTGAAAACTCTGCGAAATGCTTCTTCTAATGTAAAATAGTGTTTCCATGCTGGAAACAGTCTTATTTTGACGCCAGCAACATATTTTAGAAACACCGTTCATTTCAGCACTAACTGACTGAAACTTGCCGTTTTAAGCGTTTCCAGCCATTCTCTGTGTGTTCAGACACAGCGTGTGCCCTGAAAATGCCACACAGTACAAATCACAGAAACATACTTGAAAAACTCTGCGAAATGCTTCTTCTAATGTAAAATAGTGTTTCCATGCTGGAAACAGTCTTATTTTGACGCCAGCAGCACATTTGATACAAAGCTGTCATTTCAGCTCAAACGGTAAAATTTCACCGTTCCTGGCCATATGAGACTGTGTTCAGACACAGCGTGTGCCCTGAAAATGCCACACAGTACAAATCACAGAAACATACTTGAAAAACTCTGCGAAATGCTTCTTCTATCGTAAAATAGTGTTTCCATGCTGGAAACAGTCTTATTTTGACGCCAGCAACATATTTTAGAAACACCGTTCATTTCAGCACTAACTGACTGAAACTTGCCGTTTTCAGCGTTTCCAGCCATTCTCTGTGTGTTCAGACACAGCGTGTGCCCTGAAAATGCCACACAGTACAAATCACAGAAACATACTTGAAAACTCTGCGAAATGCTTCTTCTATGTAAAATAGTGTTTCCATGCTGGAAACAGTCTTATTTTGACGCCAGCAGCACATTTGATACAAAGCTGTCATTTCAGCTCAAACGGTAAAATTTCACCGTTCCTGGCCATATGAGATCAGCCATTCTCTTGTCACAGACACAGCGTGTGCCCTGAAAATGCCACACAGTACAAATCACAGAAACATACTTGAAAACTCTGCGAAATGCTTCTTCTAATGTAAAATAGTGTTTCCATGCTGGAAACAGTCTTATTTTGACGCCAGCAGCACATTTGATACAAAGCTGTCATTTCAGCTCAAACGGTAAAATTTCACCGTTCCTGGCCATATGAGACTGTTCAGCACACAGCGTGTGCCCTGAAAATGCCACACAGTACAAATCACAGAAACATACTTGAAAAACTCTGCGAAATGCTTCTTCTAATGTAAAATAGTGTTTCCATGCTGGAAACAGTCTTATTTTGACGCCAGCAACATATTTTAGAAACACTGTTCATTTCAGCACTAACTGACTGAAACTTGCCGTTTTCAGCGTTTCCAGCCCATTCTGTGTGTTCAGACACAGCGTGTGCCCTGAAAATGCCACACAGTACAAATCACAGAAACATACTTGAAAACTCTGCGAAATGCTTCTTCTAATGTAAAATAGTGTTTCCATGCTGGAAACAGTCTTATTTTGACGCCAGCAGCACATTTGATACAAAGCTGTCATTTCAGCTCAAACGGTAAAATTTCACCGTTCCTGGCCATATGAGACTGTTTTTCACAGCGTGTGCCCTGAAAATGCCACACAGTACAAATCACAGAAACATACTTGAAAACTCTGCGAAATGCTTCTTCTAATGTAAAATAGTGTTTCCATGCTGGAAACAGTCTTATTTTGACGCCAGCAACATATTTTAGAAACACCGTTCATTTCAGCACTAACTGACTGAAACTTGCTGTTTTAAGCGTTTCCAGCCATTCTCTGTGTGTTCAGACACAGCGTGTGCCCTGAAAATGCCACACAGTACAAATCACAGAAACATACTTGAAAACTCTGCGAAATGCTTCTTCTAATGTAAAATAGTGTTTCCATGCTGGAAACAGTCTTATTTTGACGCCAGCAGCACATTTGATACAAAGCTGTCATTTCAGCTCAAACGGTAAAATTTCACCGTTTCCTGGCCATATCTCTGTGTTCAGACACAGCGTGTGCCCTGAAAATGCCACACAGTACAAATCACAGAAACATACTTGAAAACTCTGCGAAATGCTTCTTCTAATGTAAAATAGTGTTTCCATGCTGGAAACAGTCTTATTTTGACGCCAGCAGCACATTTTGATAAAGCTGTCATTTCAGCAGCTCAAACGGTAAAATTTCACCGTTCCTGGCCATATGAGACTGTTTTTCACAGCGTGTGCCCTGAAAATGCCACACAGTACAAATCACAGAAACATACTTGAAAAACTCTGCGAAATGCTTCTTCTAATGTAAAATAGTGTTTCCATGCTGGAAACAGTCTTATTTTGACGCCAGCAACATATTTTAGAAACACCGTTCATTTCAGCACTAACTGACTGAAACTTGCCAGCGTTTCCAGCCATTCTCTGTGTGTTCAGACACAGCGTGTGCCCTGAAAATGCCACACAGTACAAATCACAGAAACATACTTGAAAACTCTGCGAAATGCTTCTTCTATCGTAAAATAGTGTTTCCATGCTGGAAACAGTCTTATTTTGACGCCAGCAGCATATTTGAGAAACAAAGCTCATTTCATTTCTAGCTCAAACGGTAAAATTTCACCGTTTCCTGGCCATATGAGACTCAGACACAGCGTGTGCCCTGAAAATGCCACACAGTACAAATCACAGAAACATACTTGAAAACTGCGAAATGCTTCTTCATAATGTAAAATAGTGTTTCCATGCTGGAAACAGTCTTATTTTGACGCCAGCAGCACATTTGATACAAAGCTGTCATTTCAGCTCAAACGGTAAAATTTCACCGTTCCTGGCCATATGAGACTGTTTTCAGACACAGCGTGTGCCCTGAAAATGCCACACAGTACAAATCACAGAAACATACTTGAAAACTCTGCGAAATGCTTCTTCTAATGTAAAATAGTGTTTCCATGCTGGAAACAGTCTTATTTTGACGCCAGCAACATATTTTAGAAACACCTGTCATTTCAGCACTAACTGACTGAAACTTGCCGTTTTCAGCGTTTCCAGCCATTCTCTGTGTGTTCAGACACAGCGTGTGCCCTGAAAATGCCACACAGTACAAATCACAGAAACATACTTGAAAACTCTGCGAAATGCTTCTTCTAATGTAAAATAGTGTTTCCATGCTGGAAACAGTCTTATTTTGACGCCAGCAGCACATTTGATACAAAGCTGTCATTTCAGCTCAAACGGTAAAATTTCACCGTTCCTGGCCATATGAGACTGTTCAGCCACAGCGTGTGCCCTGAAAATGCCACACAGTACAAATCACAGAAACATACTTGAAAACTCTGCGAAATGCTTCTTCTAATGTAAAATAGTGTTTCCATGCTGGAAACAGTCTTATTTTGACGCCAGCAACATATTTTAGAAACACCGTGTCATTTCAGCACTAACTGACTGAAACTTGCTGTTTTCAGCGTTTCCAGCCATTCTCTGTGTGTTTTTCACACAGCGTGTGCCCTGAAAATGCCACACAGTACAAATCACAGAAACATACTTGAAAAACTCTGCGAAATGCTTCTTCTAATGTAAAATAGTGTTTCCATGCTGGAAACAGTCTTATTTTGACGCCAGCAGCACATTTGATACAAAGCTGTCATTTCAGCTCAAACGGTAAAATTTCACCGTTCCTGGCCATATGAGACTGTGTGTTCACACACAGCGTGTGCCCTGAAAATGCCACACAGTACAAATCACAGAAACATACTTGAAAACTCTGCGAAATGCTTCTTCTATGTAAAATAGTGTTTCCATGCTGGAAACAGTCTTATTTTGACGCCAGCAGCACATTTGATACAAAGCTGTCATTTCAGCTCAAACGGTAAAATTTCACCGTTCCTGGCCATATGATTCTCTGTGTGTTCACAGCGTGTGCCCTGAAAATGCCACACAGTACAAATCACAGAAACATACTTGAAAACTCTGCGAAATGCTTCTTCTAATGTAAAATAGTGTTTCCATGCTGGAAACAGTCTTATTTTGACGCCAGCAGCATATTTTAGAAACACTGTTCATTTCAGCACTAACTGACTGAAACTTGCTGTTTTAAGCGTTTCCAGCCATTCTCTGTGTGTTCAGACACAGCGTGTGCCCTGAAAATGCCACACAGTACAAATCACAGAAACATACTTGAAAACTCTGCGAAATGCTTCTTCTAATGTAAAATAGTGTTTCCATGCTGGAAACAGTCTTATTTTGACGCCAGCAGCACATTTGATACAAAGCTGTCATTTCAGCTCAAACGGTAAAATTTCACCGTTCCTGGCCATATGAGACTGTTTTTCACAGCGTGTGCCCTGAAAATGCCACACAGTACAAATCACAGAAACATACTTGAAAACTCTGCGAAATGCTTCTTCTATCGTAAAATAGTGTTTCCATGCTGGAAACAGTCTTATTTTGACGCCAGCAGCATATTTGAGAAACAGCGTTCATTTCAGCTAACTGACTGAAACTTGGTAAAATTTCACCGTTTCCTGGCCATATGAGACTGTTCAGACACAGCGTGTGCCCTGAAAATGCCACACAGTACAAATCACAGAAACATACTTGAAAACTCTGCGAAATGCTTCTTCTAATGTAAAATAGTGTTTCCATGCTGGAAACAGTCTTATTTTGACGCCAGCAGCATTTTTGATACACCGTTCATTTCAGCACTAACTGACTGAAACTTGCCGTTTTCAGCGTTTCCAGCCATTCTCTGTGTGTTCAGACACAGCGTGTGCCCTGAAAATGCCACACAGTACAAATCACAGAAACATACTTGAAAAACTCTGCGAAATGCTTCTTCTAATCGTAAAATAGTGTTTCCATGCTGGAAACAGTCTTATTTTGACGCCAGCAGCACATTTGATACAAAGCTGTCATTTCAGCTCAAACGACTGAAAATTTCACCGTTCCTGGCCATATGAGTGTGTTCAGACACAGCGTGTGCCCTGAAAATGCCACACAGTACAAATCACAGAAACATACTTGAAAACTCTGCGAAATGCTTCTTCTAATGTAAAATAGTGTTTCCATGCTGGAAACAGTCTTATTTTGACGCCAGCAGCATATTTGAGACACAGCTGTTCATTTCAGCACTAACTGACTGAAACTTGCTGTTTTCAGCGTTTCCAGCCATTCTCTGTGTGTTCAGACACAGCGTGTGCCCTGAAAATGCCACACAGTACAAATCACAGAAACATACTTGAAAACTCTGCGAAATGCTTCTTCTAATGTAAAATAGTGTTTCCATGCTGGAAACAGTCTTATTTTGACGCCAGCAGCACATTTGATACAAAGCTGTCATTTCAGCACAAACTGGTAAAATTTCACCGTTTTCAGCTGGCAGCCATATGAGTGTGTCTGGGGACACAGCGTGTGCCCTGAAAATGCCACACAGTACAAATCACAGAAACATACTTGAAAACTCTGCGAAATGCTTCTTCTAATGTAAAATAGTGTTTCCATGCTGGAAACAGTCTTATTTTGACGCCAGCAGCACATTTGATACAAAGCTGTCATTTCAGCACTAACTGACTGAAAATTTCACCGTTCCCAGCCATTCTCTGTGTGTCTGACACAGCGTGTGCCCTGAAAATGCCACACAGTACAAATCACAGAAACATACTTGAAAACTCTGCGAAATGCTTCTTCTAATGTAAAATAGTGTTTCCATGCTGGAAACAGTCTTATTTTGACGCCAGCAGCACATTTGATACAAAGCTGTCATTTCAGCTCAAACGGTAAAATTTCACCGTTTTCCTGGCCATATGAGACTGTGTTTTGGGACACAGCGTGTGCCCTGAAAATGCCACACAGTACAAATCACAGAAACATACTTGAAAACTCTGCGAAATGCTTCTTCTATCGTAAAATAGTGTTTCCATGCTGGAAACAGTCTTATTTTGACGCCAGCAACATATTTTTAGAAACACCGTTCATTTCAGCACTAACTGACTGAAACTTGCCGTTTTCAGCGTTTCCAGCCATTCTCTGTGTGTTGGGACACAGCGTGTGCCCTGAAAATGCCACACAGTACAAATCACAGAAACATACTTGAAAACTCTGCGAAATGCTTCTTCTAATGTAAAATAGTGTTTCCATGCTGGAAACAGTCTTATTTTGACGCCAGCAGCACATTTGATACAAAGCTGTCATTTCAGCTCAAACGGTGTAAATTTCACCGTTCCTGGCCATATGAGACTGTTCAGACACAGCGTGTGCCCTGAAAATGCCACACAGTACAAATCACAGAAACATACTTGAAAACTCTGCGAAATGCTTCTTCTAATGTAAAATAGTGTTTCCATGCTGGAAACAGTCTTATTTTGACGCCAGCAGCACATTTGATACAAAGCTGTCATTTCAGCTCAAACGGTAAAATTTCACCGTTCCTGGCCATATGAGACTGTTTTTCACAGCGTGTGCCCTGAAAATGCCACACAGTACAAATCACAGAAACATACTTGAAAACTCTGCGAAATGCTTCTTCTAATGTAAAATAGTGTTTCCATGCTGGAAACAGTCTTATTTTGACGCCAGCAACATATTTTAGAAACACCGTTCATTTCAGCACTAACTGACTGAAACTTGCCGTTTTCAGCGTTTCCAGCCATTCTCTGTGTGTTCAGACACAGCGTGTGCCCTGAAAATGCCACACAGTACAAATCACAGAAACATACTTGAAAACTCTGCGAAATGCTTCTTCTAATGTAAAATAGTGTTTCCATGCTGGAAACAGTCTTATTTTGACGCCAGCAGCACATTTGATACAAAGCTGTCATTTCAGCTCAAACGGTAAAATTTCACCGTTCCTGGCCATCCAGAGACTGTCTGTTTGTCTCAGCGTGTGCCCTGAAAATGCCACACAGTACAAATCACAGAAACATACTTGAAAACTCTGCGAAATGCTTCTTCTAATGTAAAATAGTGTTTCCATGCTGGAAACAGTCTTATTTTGACGCCAGCAGCACATTTGATACAAAGCTGTCATTTCAGCTCAAACGGTAAAATTTCACCGTTCCTGGCCATATGAGACTGTTCAGACACAGCGTGTGCCCTGAAAATGCCACACAGTACAAATCACAGAAACATACTTGAAAACTCTGCGAAATGCTTCTTCTATCAAAATAGTGTTTCCATGCTGGAAACAGTCTTATTTTGACGCCAGCAACATATTTTAGAAAAACCGTTCATTTCAGCTCAAACTGACTGAAACTTTCAGCGTTTCCAGCCATTCTCTGTGTGTTCAGACACAGCGTGTGCCCTGAAAATGCCACACAGTACAAATCACAGAAACATACTTGAAAACTCTGCGAAATGCTTCTTCTAATGTAAAATAGTGTTTCCATGCTGGAAACAGTCTTATTTTGACGCCAGCAGCACATTTGATACAAAGCTGTCATTTCAGCTCAAACGGTAAAATTTCACCGTTCCTGGCCATATGAGACTGTTTTTCACAGCGTGTGCCCTGAAAATGCCACACAGTACAAATCACAGAAACATACTTGAAAACTCTGCGAAATGCTTCTTCTATCGTAAAATAGTGTTTCCATGCTGGAAACAGTCTTATTTTGACGCCAGCAACATATTTTAGAAACACCGTTCATTTCAGCACTAACTGACTGAAAATTTCAGCGTTTCCAGCCATTCTCTGTGTGTTCAGACACAGCGTGTGCCCTGAAAATGCCACACAGTACAAATCACAGAAACATACTTGAAAACTCTGCGAAATGCTTCTTCTAATGTAAAATAGTGTTTCCATGCTGGAAACAGTCTTATTTTGACGCCAGCAGCACATTTGATACAAAGCTGTCATTTCAGCTCAAACGGTAAAATTTCACCGTTCCTGGCCATATGAGACATTCTTTTCACAGCGTGTGCCCTGAAAATGCCACACAGTACAAATCACAGAAACATACTTGAAAACTCTGCGAAATGCTTCTTCTAATGTAAAATAGTGTTTCCATGCTGGAAACAGTCTTATTTTGACGCCAGCAACATATTTTAGAAACACCGTTCATTTCAGCACTAACTGACTGAAACTTGCCGTTTTCAGCGTTTCAAGCCATTCTCTGTGTGTCTGAGACACAGCGTGTGCCCTGAAAATGCCACACAGTACAAATCACAGAAACATACTTGAAAACTCTGCGAAATGCTTCTTCTAATGTAAAATAGTGTTTCCATGCTGGAAACAGTCTTATTTTGACGCCAGCAGCACATTTGATACAAAGCTGTCATTTCAGCTCAAACGACTGAAACTCACCGTTTTGGCCAAGCGTTTCAGATTCTCTGTGTGTTCAGACACAGCGTGTGCCCTGAAAATGCCACACAGTACAAATCACAGAAACATACTTGAAAAACTCTGCGAAATGCTTCTTCTAATGTAAAATAGTGTTTCCATGTTGGAAACAGTCTTATTTTGACGCCAGCAGCACATTTGATACAAAGCTGTCATTTCAGCTCAAACGGTAAAATTTCACCGTTCCTGGCCATATGAGACTGTTTTTCACAGCGTGTGCCCTGAAAATGCCACACAGTACAAATCACAGAAACATACTTGAAAACTCTGCGAAATGCTTCTTCTAATGTAAAATAGTGTTTCCATGCTGGAAACAGTCTTATTTTGACGCCAGCAACATATTTTAGAAACACTGTTCATTTCAGCACTAACTGACTGAAACTTGCCGTTTTAAGCGTTTCCAGCCATTCTCTGTGTGTCTCAGACACAGCGTGTGCCCTGAAAATGCCACACAGTACAAATCACAGAAACATACTTGAAAACTCTGCGAAATGCTTCTTCTAATGTAAAATAGTGTTTCCATGCTGGAAACAGTCTTATTTTGACGCCAGCAGCACATTTGATACAAAGCTGTCATTTCAGCTCAAACGGTAAAATTTCACCGTTCCTGGCCATATGAGACTGTTTTCACACAGCGTGTGCCCTGAAAATGCCACACAGTACAAATCACAGAAACATACTTGAAAACTCTGCGAAATGCTTCTTCTAATAAAATAGTGTTTCCATGCTGGAAACAGTCTTATTTTGACGCCAGCAGCACATTTGATACAAAGCTGTCATTTCAGCTCAAACTGACTGAAATTTGCCGTTTCCGTTTCCAGCCATATGAGTGTGTTCAGACACAGCGTGTGCCCTGAAAATGCCACACAGTACAAATCACAGAAACATACTTGAAAAACTCTGCGAAATGCTTCTTCTATCGTAAAATAGTGTTTCCATGCTGGAAACAGTCTTATTTTGACGCCAGCAACATATTTTAGAAACACCGTTCATTTCAGCACTAACGGACTAAAATTTCACCGTTTTGGCCGTTTCCAGCCATTCTCTGTGTGTTCAGACACAGCGTGTGCCCTGAAAATGCCACACAGTACAAATCACAGAAACATACTTGAAAACTCTGCGAAATGCTTCTTCTAATGTAAAATAGTGTTTCCATGCTGGAAACAGTCTTATTTTGACGCCAGCAGCACATTTGATACAAAGCTGTCATTTCAGCTCAAACGGTAAAATTTCACCGTTCCTGGCCATATGAGACTGTTTTTCACACAGCGTGTGCCCTGAAAATGCCACACAGTACAAATCACAGAAACATACTTGAAAACTCTGCGAAATGCTTCTTCTAATGTAAAATAGTGTTTCCATGCTGGAAACAGTCTTATTTTGACGCCAGCAACATATTTTAGAAACACTGTTCATTTCAGCACTAACTGACTAAAACTTGCCGTTTTAAGCTTTCCAGCCATTCTCTGTGTGTTCAGACACAGCGTGTGCCCTGAAAATGCCACACAGTACAAATCACAGAAACATACTTGAAAACTCTGCGAAATGCTTCTTCTAATGTAAAATAGTGTTTCCATGCTGGAAACAGTCTTATTTTGACGCCAGCAGCACATTTGATACAAAGCTGTCATTTCAGCTCAAACGGTAAAATTTCACCGTTCCTGGCCATATGAGACTGTGTGTTCAGACACAGCGTGTGCCCTGAAAATGCCACACAGTACAAATCACAGAAACATACTTGAAAACTCTGCGAAATGCTTCTTCTAATGTAAAATAGTGTTTCCATGCTGGAAACAGTCTTATTTTGACGCCAGCAACATATTTTAGAAACACTGTTCATTTCAGCACTAACTGACTGAAACTTGCCGTTTTCAGCGTTTCCAGCCATTCTCTGTGTGTTCAGACACAGCGTGTGCCCTGAAAATGCCACACAGTACAAATCACAGAAACATACTTGAAAACTCTGCGAAATGCTTCTTCTAATGTAAAATAGTGTTTCCATGCTGGAAACAGTCTTATTTTGACGCCAGCAGCACATTTGATACAAAGCTGTCATTTCAGCTCAAACGGTAAAATTTCACCGTTCCTGGCCATATGAGACTTTTCACAGCGTGTGCCCTGAAAATGCCACACAGTACAAATCACAGAAACATACTTGAAAACTCTGCGAAATGCTTCTTCTAATGTAAAATAGTGTTTCCATGCTGGAAACAGTCTTATTTTGACGCCAGCAACATATTTTAGAAACACCGTTCATTTCAGCACTAACTGACTGAAACTTGCTGTTTTCAGCGTTTCCAGCCATTCTCTGTGTGTCTCAGACACAGCGTGTGCCCTGAAAATGCCACACAGTACAAATCACAGAAACATACTTGAAAACTCTGCGAAATGCTTCTTCTAATGTAAAATAGTGTTTCCATGCTGGAAACAGTCTTATTTTGACGCCAGCAGCACATTTGATACAAAGCTGTCATTTCAGCTCAAACGGTGAAAATTTCACCGTTCCTGGCCATATGAGACTGTGTTTCAGACACAGCGTGTGCCCTGAAAATGCCACACAGTACAAATCACAGAAACATACTTGAAAACTCTGCGAAATGCTTCTTCTAATGTAAAATAGTGTTTCCATGCTGGAAACAGTCTTATTTTGACGCCAGCAGCACATTTGATACAAAGCTGTTCATTTCAGCACAAACTGACTGAAATTTCACCGTTTAAGCGTTTCCAGCCATTCTCTGTGTGTGTTCAGACACAGCGTGTGCCCTGAAAATGCCACACAGTACAAATCACAGAAACATACTTGAAAACTCTGCGAAATGCTTCTTCTAATGTAAAATAGTGTTTCCATGCTGGAAACAGTCTTATTTTGACGCCAGCAGCATATTTTGATACAAAGCTGTCATTTCAGCTCAAACTGGTGAAATTTCACCGTTCCTGGTTTCCATATCTCTGTGTGTTCAGACACAGCGTGTGCCCTGAAAATGCCACACAGTACAAATCACAGAAACATACTTGAAAACTCTGCGAAATGCTTCTTCTAATGTAAAATAGTGTTTCCATGCTGGAAACAGTCTTATTTTGACGCCAGCAGCACATTTGATACAAAGCTGTCATTTCAGCTCAAACGGTAAAATTTCACCGTTCCTGGCCATATGAGACTGTTTTTCACAGCGTGTGCCCTGAAAATGCCACACAGAAACATACTTGAAAACTCTGCGAAATGCTTCTTCTAATGTAAAATAGTGTTTCCATGCTGGAAACAGTCTTATTTTGACGCCAGCAACATATTTTAGAAACACCGTTCATTTCAGCACTAACTGACTGAAACTTGCCGTTTTAAGCGTTTCCAGCCATTCTCTGTGTGTCTGGGGACACAGCGTGTGCCCTGAAAATGCCACACAGTACAAATCACAGAAACATACTTGAAAACTCTGCGAAATGCTTCTTCTAATGTAAAATAGTGTTTCCATGCTGGAAACAGTCTTATTTTGACGCCAGCAGCACATTTGATACAAAGCTGTCATTTCAGCACTAACTGACTGAAACTTGCCGTTTTCAGCGTCCTGGCCATATCTCTGTGTGTTCACACAGCGTGTGCCCTGAAAATGCCACACAGTACAAATCACAGAAACATACTTGAAAACTCTGCGAAATGCTTCTTCTAATGTAAAATAGTGTTTCCATGCTGGAAACAGTCTTATTTTGACGCCAGCAGCACATTTGATACAAAGCTGTCATTTCAGCTCAAACGGTAAAATTTCACCGTTCCTGGCCATATGAGACTGTGTGTTGACGCCAGCACACAGCGTGTGCCCTGAAAATGCCACACAGTACAAATCACAGAAACATACTTGAAAACTCTGCGAAATGCTTCTTCTAATGTAAAATAGTGTTTCCATGCTGGAAACAGTCTTATTTTGACGCCAGCAACATATTTTAGAAACACCGTTCATTTCAGCACTAACTGACTGAAACTTGCCGTTTTCAGCGTTTCCAGCCATTCTCTGTGTGTTCAGACACAGCGTGTGCCCTGAAAATGCCACACAGTACAAATCACAGAAACATACTTGAAAACTCTGCGAAATGCTTCTTCTAATGTAAAATAGTGTTTCCATGCTGGAAACAGTCTTATTTTGACGCCAGCAGCACATTTGATACAAAGCTGTCATTTCAGCTCAAACGGTAAAATTTCACCGTTCCTGGCCATATGAGACTGTTTTTCACAGCGTGTGCCCTGAAAATGCCACACAGTACAAATCACAGAAACATACTTGAAAACTCTGCGAAATGCTTCTTCTAATGTAAAATAGTGTTTCCATGCTGGAAACAGTCTTATTTTGACGCCAGCAACATATTTTAGAAACACCGTTCATTTCAGCACTAACTGACTGAAACTTGCCGTTTTCAGCGTTTCCAGCCATTCTCTGTGTGTTCAGACACAGCGTGTGCCCTGAAAATGCCACACAGTACAAATCACAGAAACATACTTGAAAACTCTGCGAAATGCTTCTTCTAATGTAAAATAGTGTTTCCATGCTGGAAACAGTCTTATTTTGACGCCAGCAGCACATTTGATACAAAGCTGTCATTTCAGCTCAAACGGTAAAAATTTCACCGTTCCTGTTCATATCCAGCCATCTGAGTTCAGACACAGCGTGTGCCCTGAAAATGCCACACAGTACAAATCACAGAAACATACTTGAAAACTCTGCGAAATGCTTCTTCTAATGTAAAATAGTGTTTCCATGCTGGAAACAGTCTTATTTTGACGCCAGCAGCATATTTGATACAAAGCTGTCATTTCAGCTCAAACGGTAAAATTTCACCGTTCCTGGCCATATGAGACTGTTCAGCCACAGCGTGTGCCCTGAAAATGCCACACAGTACAAATCACAGAAACATACTTGAAAACTCTGCGAAATGCTTCTTCTAATGTAAAATAGTGTTTCCATGCTGGAAACAGTCTTATTTTGACGCCAGCAGCATATTTGAGAAAAACCTGTCATTTCAGCTCAAACTGACTAAAATTTCACCGTTTCCAGCCATTCTCTGTGTGTTCAGACACAGCGTGTGCCCTGAAAATGCCACACAGTACAAATCACAGAAACATACTTGAAAACTCTGCGAAATGCTTCTTCTAATGTAAAATAGTGTTTCCATGCTGGAAACAGTCTTATTTTGACGCCAGCAGCACATTTGAGACAAAGCTGTCATTTCAGCTCAAACGGTAAAATTACACCGTTCCTGGCCATATGAGACTGTGTGTTCCACAGCGTGTGCCCTGAAAATGCCACACAGTACAAATCACAGAAACATACTTGAAAACTCTGCGAAATGCTTCTTCTAATGTAAAATAGTGTTTCCATGCTGGAAACAGTCTTATTTTGACGCCAGCAGCACATTTGATACAAAGCTGTCATTTCAGCTCAAACGGTAAAATTTCACCGTTCCTGGCCATATGAGACTGTTTCAGACACAGCGTGTGCCCTGAAAATGCCACACAGTACAAATCACAGAAACATACTTGAAAACTCTGCGAAATGCTTCTTCTAATGTAAAATAGTGTTTCCATGCTGGAAACAGTCTTATTTTGACGCCAGCAACATATTTTAGAAACACCGTTCATTTCAGCACTAACTGACTGAAACTTGCCGTTTTAAGCGTTTCCAGCCATTCTCTGTGTGTTCAGACACAGCGTGTGCCCTGAAAATGCCACACAGTACAAATCACAGAAACATACTTGAAAACTCTGCGAAATGCTTCTTCTAATGTAAAATAGTGTTTCCATGCTGGAAACAGTCTTATTTTGACGCCAGCAGCACATTTGATACAAAGCTGTCATTTCAGCTCAAACGGTAAAATTTCACCGTTCCTGGCCATATGAGACTGTTTTTCACAGCGTGTGCCCTGAAAATGCCACACAGTACAAATCACAGAAACATACTTGAAAACTCTGCGAAATGCTTCTTCTAATGTAAAATAGTGTTTCCATGCTGGAAACAGTCTTATTTTGACGCCAGCAACATATTTTAGAAACACCGTTCATTTCAGCACTAACTGACTGAAACTTGCCGTTTTAAGCGTTTCCAGCCATTCTCTGTGTGTCTCAGACACAGCGTGTGCCCTGAAAATGCCACACAGTACAAATCACAGAAACATACTTGAAAACTCTGCGAAATGCTTCTTCTAATGTAAAATAGTGTTTCCATGCTGGAAACAGTCTTATTTTGACGCCAGCAGCACATTTGATACAAAGCTGTCATTTCAGCTCAAACGGTAAAATTTCACCGTTCCTGGCCATATGAGACTGTTTTGACGCCACACAGCGTGCCCTGAAAATGCCACACAGTACAAATCACAGAAACATACTTGAAAACTCTGCGAAATGCTTCTTCTATGTAAAATAGTGTTTCCATGCTGGAAACAGTCTTATTTTGACGCCAGCAGCACATTTGAGACAAAGCTGTTCATTTCAGCACTAACTGACTGAAACTTGCCGTTTTCACCGTTTCCAGCCATTATGAGTGTGTTCAGACACAGCGTGTGCCCTGAAAATGCCACACAGTACAAATCACAGAAACATACTTGAAAACTCTGCGAAATGCTTCTTCTAATGTAAAATAGTGTTTCCATGCTGGAAACAGTCTTATTTTGACGCCAGCAGCACATTTGATACAAAGCTGTCATTTCAGCTCAAACGGTAAAATTTCACCGTTTTAAGCTGGCCATATGAGACTGTGTGTTCACAGCGTGTGCCCTGAAAATGCCACACAGTACAAATCACAGAAACATACTTGAAAACTCTGCGAAATGCTTCTTCTAATGTAAAATAGTGTTTCCATGCTGGAAACAGTCTTATTTTGACGCCAGCAACATATTTTAGAAACACCGTTCATTTCAGCACTAACTGACTGAAACTTGCCGTTTTAAGCGTTTCCAGCCATTCTCTGTGTGTCTCAGACACAGCGTGTGCCCTGAAAATGCCACACAGTACAAATCACAGAAACATACTTGAAAAACTCTGCGAAATGCTTCTTCTAATGTAAAATAGTGTTTCCATGCTGGAAACAGTCTTATTTTGACGCCAGCAGCACATTTGATAAAAAGCTGTCATTTCAGCTCAAACGGTAAAATTTCACCGTTCCTGGCCATATGAGACTGTGTTGGGACACAGCGTGTGCCCTGAAAATGCCACACAGTACAAATCACAGAAACATACTTGAAAACTCTGCGAAATGCTTCTTCTAATGTAAAATAGTGTTTCCATGCTGGAAACAGTCTTATTTTGACGCCAGCAGCACATTTGATACAAAGCTGTCATTTCAGCTCAAACGGTGAAAATTTCACCGTTCCTGGCCATATGAGACTGTTCAGACACAGCGTGTGCCCTGAAAATGCCACACAGTACAAATCACAGAAACATACTTGAAAACTCTGCGAAATGCTTCTTCTAATGTAAAATAGTGTTTCCATGCTGGAAACAGTCTTATTTTGACGCCAGCAGCACATTTGATACAAAGCTGTCATTTCAGCTCAAACGGTAAAATTTCACCGTTCCTGGCCATATGAGACTGTTTTTCACAGCGTGTGCCCTGAAAATGCCACACAGTACAAATCACAGAAACATACTTGAAAACTCTGCGAAATGCTTCTTCTAATGTAAAATAGTGTTTCCATGCTGGAAACAGTCTTATTTTTGACGCCAGCAACATATTTTTTAGAAACACTGTCATTTCAGCACTAACGACTGAAATTTCACGTTTCCAGCGTTTCCAGCCATTCTCTGTGTGTTCAGACACAGCGTGTGCCCTGAAAATGCCACACAGTACAAATCACAGAAACATACTTGAAAACTCTGCGAAATGCTTCTTCTAATGTAAAATAGTGTTTCCATGCTGGAAACAGTCTTATTTTGACGCCAGCAGCACATTTGATACAAAGCTGTCATTTCAGCTCAAACGGTAAAATTTCACCGTTCCTGGCCATATGAGACTGTTTTTCACACAGCGTGTGCCCTGAAAATGCCACACAGTACAAATCACAGAAACATACTTGAAAACTCTGCGAAATGCTTCTTCTAATGTAAAATAGTGTTTCCATGCTGGAAACAGTCTTATTTTGACGCCAGCAACATATTTTAGACACACCTGTTCATTTCAGCACTAACTGACTGAAACTTGCCGTTTTAAGCGTTTCCAGCCATTCTCTGTGTGTTCAGACACAGCGTGTGCCCTGAAAATGCCACACAGTACAAATCACAGAAACATACTTGAAAACTCTGCGAAATGCTTCTTCTAATGTAAAATAGTGTTTCCATGCTGGAAACAGTCTTATTTTTGACGCCAGCAGCACATTTGATACAAAGCTGTCATTTCAGCTCAAACGGTAAAATTTCACCGTTTTCCTGGCCATATGAGACTGTGTTTGGGACACAGCGTGTGCCCTGAAAATGCCACACAGTACAAATCACAGAAACATACTTGAAAACTCTGCGAAATGCTTCTTCTAATGTAAAATAGTGTTTCCATGCTGGAAACAGTCTTATTTTGACGCCAGCAGCATATTTGAGACAAAGCTGTCATTTCAGCTCAAACGACTGAAAATTTCACCGTTCCCAGCCATTCTCTGTGTGTTCAGACACAGCGTGTGCCCTGAAAATGCCACACAGTACAAATCACAGAAACATACTTGAAAACTCTGCGAAATGCTTCTTCTAATGTAAAATAGTGTTTCCATGCTGGAAACAGTCTTATTTTGACGCCAGCAGCATATTTTGATACAAAGCTGTTCATTTCAGCTCAAACGGTAAAATTTCACCGTTTCCTGGCCATATGAGACTCAGACACAGCGTGTGCCCTGAAAATGCCACACAGTACAAATCACAGAAACATACTTGAAAACTCTGCGAAATGCTTCTTCTAATGTAAAATAGTGTTTCCATGCTGGAAACAGTCTTATTTTGACGCCAGCAGCACATTTGATACAAAGCTGTCATTTCAGCTCAAACGGTAAAATTTCACCGTTCCTGGCCATATGAGACTGTGTTTTCACAGCGTGTGCCCTGAAAATGCCACACAGTACAAATCACAGAAACATACTTGAAAACTCTGCGAAATGCTTCTTCTAATGTAAAATAGTGTTTCCATGCTGGAAACAGTCTTATTTTGACGCCAGCAACATATTTTAGACACACCGTTCATTTCAGCACTAACTGACTGAAACTTGCCGTTTTAAGCGTTTCCAGCCATTCTCTGTGTGTCTGGGACACAGCGTGTGCCCTGAAAATGCCACACAGTACAAATCACAGAAACATACTTGAAAACTCTGCGAAATGCTTCTTCTAATGTAAAATAGTGTTTCCATGCTGGAAACAGTCTTATTTTGACGCCAGCAGCACATTTGATACAAAGCTGTCATTTCAGCTCAAACGGTAAAATTTCACCGTTCCTGGCCATATGAGACTGTTTTTCACACAGCGTGTGCCCTGAAAATGCCACACAGTACAAATCACAGAAACATACTTGAAAACTCTGCGAAATGCTTCTTCTAATGTAAAATAGTGTTTCCATGCTGGAAACAGTCTTATTTTGACGCCAGCAGCACATTTGATACAAAGCTGTCATTTCAGCTCAAACGGTAAAATTTCACCGTTCCTGGCCATATGAGACTGTGTTTTTCACAGCGTGTGCCCTGAAAATGCCACACAGTACAAATCACAGAAACATACTTGAAAACTCTGCGAAATGCTTCTTCTAATGTAAAATAGTGTTTCCATGCTGGAAACAGTCTTATTTTGACGCCAGCAGCACATTTGATACAAAGCTGTCATTTCAGCTCAAACGGTAAAATTTCACCGTTCCTGGCCATATGAGACTGTTTTTCACAGCGTGTGCCCTGAAAATGCCACACAGTACAAATCACAGAAACATACGGAAAAAACTCTGCGAAATGCTTCTTCTAATGTAAAATAGTGTTTCCATGCTGGAAACAGTCTTATTTTGACGCCAGCAACATATTTTAGAAACACCGTTCATTTCAGCACTAACTGACTGAAACTTGCCAGCGTTTCCAGCCATTCTCTGTGTGTTGGGACACAGCGTGTGCCCTGAAAATGCCACACAGTACAAATCACAGAAACATACTTGAAAACTCTGCGAAATGCTTCTTCTAATGTAAAATAGTGTTTCCATGCTGGAAACAGTCTTATTTTGACGCCAGCAGCACATTTGATACAAAGCTGTCATTTCAGCTCAAACGGTAAAATTTCACCGTTCCTGGCCATATGAGACTGTTTTTCACAGCGTGTGCCCTGAAAATGCCACACAGTACAAATCACAGAAACATACTTGAAAACTCTGCGAAATGCTTCTTCTAATGTAAAATAGTGTTTCCATGCTGGAAACAGTCTTATTTTGACGCCAGCAACATATTTTAGAAACACCGTTCATTTCAGCACTAACTGACTGAAAAATTTCAGCGTTCCAGCCATCTCTGTGTGTCTGGGACACAGCGTGTGCCCTGAAAATGCCACACAGTACAAATCACAGAAACATACTTGAAAACTCTGCGAAATGCTTCTTCTAATGTAAAATAGTGTTTCCATGCTGGAAACAGTCTTATTTTGACGCCAGCAGCACATTTGATACAAAGCTGTCATTTCAGCTCAAACGGTAAAATTTCACCGTTCCTGGCCATATGAGACTGTTTTTCACAGCGTGTGCCCTGAAAATGCCACACAGTACAAATCACAGAAACATACTTGAAAACTCTGCGAAATGCTTCTTCTAATGTAAAATAGTGTTTCCATGCTGGAAACAGTCTTATTTTGACGCCAGCAACATATTTTAGAAACACCGTTTCATTTCAGCACTAACTGACTGAAACTTGCTGTTTTAAGCGTTTCCAGCCATTCTCTGTGTGTCTGGGACACAGCGTGTGCCCTGAAAATGCCACACAGTACAAATCACAGAAACATACTTGAAAACTCTGCGAAATGCTTCTTCTAATGTAAAATAGTGTTTCCATGCTGGAAACAGTCTTATTTTGACGCCAGCAGCACATTTGATACAAAGCTGTCATTTCAGCTCAAACGGTAAAATTTCACCGTTCCTGGCCATATGAGACTGTTTTTCACAGCGTGTGCCCTGAAAATGCCACACAGTACAAATCACAGAAACATACTTGAAAACTCTGCAAAATGCTTCTTCTAATGTAAAATAGTGTTTCCATGCTGGAAACAGTCTTATTTTGACGCCAGCAGCACATTTGATACAAAGCTGTCATTTCAGCTCAAACGGTAAAATTTCACCGTTCCCAGCCATATGAGACTGTTTTTCACAGCGTGTGCCCTGAAAATGCCACACAGTACAAATCACAGAAACATACTTGAAAAACTCTGCGAAATGCTTCTTCTAATGTAAAATAGTGTTTCCATGCTGGAAACAGTCTTATTTTGACGCCAGCAGCACATTTGATACAAAGCTGTCATTTCAGCTCAAACGGTAAAATTTCACCGTTCCTGGCCATATGAGACTGTTTTCACAGCGTGTGCCCTGAAAATGCCACACAGTACAAATCACAGAAACATACTTGAAAACTCTGCGAAATGCTTCTTCTAATGTAAAATAGTGTTTCCATGCTGGAAACAGTCTTATTTTGACGCCAGCAACATATTTGAGACACACCGTTCATTTCAGCACTAACTGACTGAAACTTCGTTTTAAGCGTTTCCAGCCATCTCTGTGTGTGTTGGGACACAGCGTGTGCCCTGAAAATGCCACACAGTACAAATCACAGAAACATACTTGAAAACTCTGCGAAATGCTTCTTCTAATGTAAAATAGTGTTTCCATGCTGGAAACAGTCTTATTTTGACGCCAGCAGCACATTTGATACAAAGCTGTCATTTCAGCTCAAACGGTAAAATTTCACCGTTCCTGGCCATATGAGACTGTTTTTCACAGCGTGTGCCCTGAAAATGCCACACAGTACAAATCACAGAAACATACTTGAAAACTCTGCGAAATGCTTCTTCTAATGTAAAATAGTGTTTCCATGCTGGAAACAGTCTTATTTTGACGCCAGCAACATATTTTAGACACACCGTTCATTTCAGCACTAACTGACTGAAACTTGCCGTTTTCAGCGTTTCCAGCCATTCTCTGTGTGTTCAGACACAGCGTGTGCCCTGAAAATGCCACACAGTACAAATCACAGAAACATACTTGAAAACTCTGCGAAATGCTTCTTCTAATGTAAAATAGTGTTTCCATGCTGGAAACAGTCTTATTTTGACGCCAGCAGCACATTTGATACAAAGCTGTCATTTCAGCTCAAACAGTGTTTCCATGCTGGAAACAGTCTTATTTTGACGCCAGCAGCACATTTGATACAAAGCTGTCATTTCAGCTCAAACGGTAAAATTTCACCGCTTCTGGCCATATGAGACTGTTTTTCACAGCGTGTGCCCTGAAAATGCCACACAGTACAAATCACAGAAACATACTTGAAAACTCTGCGAAATGCTTCTTCTAATGTAAAATAGTGTTTCCATGCTGGAAACAGTCTTATTTTGACGCCAGCAACATATTTTAGAAAAACCTGTCATTTCAGCACTAACTGACTGAAACTTGCCGTTTTCAGCGTTTTGGCCAGCCATTCTCTGTGTGTTGGGACACAGCGTGTGCCCTGAAAATGCCACACAGTACAAATCACAGAAACATACTTGAAAACTCTGCGAAATGCTTCTTCTAATGTAAAATAGTGTTTCCATGCTGGAAACAGTCTTATTTTGACGCCAGCAGCACATTTGATACAAAGCTGTCATTTCAGCTCAAACGGTAAAATTTCACCGTTCCTGGCCATATGAGACTGTTTTTCACAGCGTGTGCCCTGAAAATGCCACACAGTACAAATCACAGAAACATACTTGAAAAACTCTGCGAAATGCTTCTTCTAATGTAAAATAGTGTTTCCATGCTGGAAACAGTCTTATTTTGACGCCAGCAACATATTTGATACAAAGCTGTCATTTCAGCTCTAACTGGTGAAACTTGCCGTTTTCAGCGTTTCCAGCCATTATGTGTGTCTGAGACACAGCGTGTGCCCTGAAAATGCCACACAGTACAAATCACAGAAACATACTTGAAAACTCTGCGAAATGCTTCTTCTAATGTAAAATAGTGTTTCCATGCTGGAAACAGTCTTATTTTGACGCCAGCAGCACATTTGATACAAAGCTGTCATTTCAGCTCAAACGGTAAAATTTCACCGTTCCTGGCCATATGAGACTGTTTTTCACAGCGTGTGCCCTGAAAATGCCCACACAGTACAAATCACAGAAACATACTTGAAAACTCTGCGAAATGCTTCTTCTAATGTAAAATAGTGTTTCCATGCTGGAAACAGTCTTATTTTGACGCCAGCAACATATTTTAGAAACACCGTTCATTTCAGCACTAACTGACTGAAACTTTGCCGTTTTAAGCGTTTCCAGCCATTCTCTGTGTGTCTGGGACACAGCGTGTGCCCTGAAAATGCCACACAGTACAAATCACAGAAACATACTTGAAAACTCTGCGAAATGCTTCTTCTAATGTAAAATAGTGTTTCCATGCTGGAAACAGTCTTATTTTGACGCCAGCAGCACATTTGATACAAAGCTGTCATTTCAGCTCAAACGGTAAAATTTCACCGTTCCTGGCCATATGAGACTGTTTTTCACAGCGTGTGCCCTGAAAATGCCACACAGTACAAATCACAGAAACATACTTGAAAACTCTGCAAAATGCTTCTTCTAATGTAAAATAGTGTTTCCATGCTGGAAACAGTCTTATTTTGACGCCAGCAACATATTTTAGAAACACCGTTCATTTCAGCACTAACTGACTGAAACTTGCCGTTTTCAGCCGTTCCTGGCCATCCAGCCATTCTGTGTGTTGGGACACAGCGTGTGCCCTGAAAATGCCACACAGTACAAATCACAGAAACATACTTGAAAACTCTGCGAAATGCTTCTTCTAATGTAAAATAGTGTTTCCATGCTGGAAACAGTCTTATTTTGACGCCAGCAGCACATTTGATACAAAGCTGTCATTTCAGCTCAAACGGTAAAATTTCACCGTTCCTGGCCATATGAGACTGTTTTTCACAGCGTGTGCCCTGAAAATGCCACACAGTACAAATCACAGAAACATACTTGAAAACTCTGCTGAAATGCTTCTTCTAATGTAAAATAGTGTTTCCATGCTGGAAACAGTCTTATTTTGACGCCAGCAACATATTTTAGAAACACCGTTCATTTCAGCACTAACTGACTGAAACTTGCCGTTTTAAGCGTTTCCAGCCATTCTCTGTGTGTCTGGGACACAGCGTGTGCCCTGAAAATGCCACACAGTACAAATCACAGAAACATACTTGAAAACTCTGCGAAATGCTTCTTCTAATGTAAAATAGTGTTTCCATGCTGGAAACAGTCTTATTTTGACGCCAGCAGCACATTTGATACAAAGCTGTCATTTCAGCTCAAACGGTAAAATTTCACCGTTCCTGGCCATATGAGACTGTTTTTCACAGCGTGTGCCCTGAAAATGCCACACAGTACAAATCACAGAAACATACTTGAAAACTCTGCAAAATGCTTCTTCTAATGTAAAATAGTGTTTCCATGCTGGAAACACAGTCTTATTTTGACGCCAGCAACATATTTTAGACACACCGTTCATTTCAGCACTAACTGACTGAAACTTGCCTTTTTTAAGCGTTTCCAGCCATTCTCTGTGTGTTCTGGGACACAGCGTGTGCCCTGAAAATGCCACACAGTACAAATCACAGAAACATACTTGAAAACTCTGCGAAATGCTTCTTCTAATGTAAAATAGTGTTTCCATGCTGGAAACAGTCTTATTTTGACGCCAGCAGCACATTTGATACAAAGCTGTCATTTCAGCTCAAACGGTAAAATTTCACCGTTCCTGGCCATATGAGACTGTTTTTCACAGCGTGTGCCCTGAAAATGCCACACAGTACAAATCACAGAAACATACTTGAAAACTCTGCGAAATGCTTCTTCTAATGTAAAATAGTGTTTCCATGCTGGAAACAGTCTTATTTTGACGCCAGCAACATATTTTAGAAACACCGTTCATTTCAGCACTAACTGACTGAAACTTGCCGTTTTAAGCGTTTCCAGCCATTCTCTGTGTGTCTGGGACACAGCGTGTGCCCTGAAAATGCCACACAGTACAAATCACAGAAACATACTTGAAAACTCTGCGAAATGCTTCTTCTAATGTAAAATAGTGTTTCCATGCTGGAAACAGTCTTATTTTGACGCCAGCAGCACATTTGATACAAAGCTGTCATTTCAGCTCAAACGGTAAAATTTCACCGTTCCTGGCCATATGAGACTGTTTTTCACAACAGCGTGTGCCCTGAAAATGCCACACAGTACAAATCACAGAAACATACTTGAAAACTCTGCTGAAATGCTTCTTCTAATGTAAAATAGTGTTTCCATGCTGGAAACAGTCTTATTTTGACGCCAGCAACATATTTTAGACACACCGTTCATTTCAGCACTAACTGACTGAAACTTGCCGTTTTAAGCGTTTCCAGCCATTCTCTGTGTGTCTGGGACACAGCGTGTGCCCTGAAAATGCCACACAGTACAAATCACAGAAACATACTTGAAAAAAACTCTGCGAAATGCTTCTTCTAATGTAAAATAGTGTTTCCATGCTGGAAACAGTCTTATTTTGACGCCAGCAGCACATTTGATACAAAGCTGTCATTTCAGCTCAAACGGTAAAATTTCACCGTTCCTGGCCATATGAGACTGTTTTTTCACAGCGTGTGCCCTGAAAATGCCACACAGTACAAATCACAGAAACATACTTGAAAACTCTGCGAAATGCTTCTTCTAATGTAAAATAGTGTTTCCATGCTGGAAACAGTCTTATTTTGACGCCAGCAGCACATTTGATACAAAGCTGTCATTTCAGCTCAAACGGTAAAATTTCACCGTTCCGTTTCCTGGCCATATGAGACTGTTTTCACAGCGTGTGCCCTGAAAATGCCACACAGTACAAATCACAGAAACATACTTGAAAACTCTGCGAAATGCTTCTTCTAATGTAAAATAGTGTTTCCATGCTGGAAACAGTCTTATTTTGACGCCAGCAACATATTTTAGAAACACCGTTCATTTCAGCACTAACTGACTGAAACTTGCCGTTTTAAGCGTTTCCAGCCATTCTCTGTGTGTCTGGGACACAGCGTGTGCCCTGAAAATGCCACACAGTACAAATCACAGAAACATACTTGAAAACTCTGCGAAATGCTTCTTCTAATGTAAAATAGTGTTTCCATGCTGGAAACAGTCTTATTTTGACGCCAGCAGCACATTTGATACAAAGCTGTCATTTCAGCTCAAACGGTAAAATTTCACCGTTCCTGGCCATATGAGACTGTTTTTCACAGCGTGTGCCCTGAAAGTGCCAGGTACTGCACAAATCACAGAAACATACGGGAAAACTCTGCAAAATGCTTCTTCTAATGTAAAATAGTGTTTCCATGCTGGAAACAGTCTTATTTTGACGCCAGCAACATATTTTGATACACCGTTCATTTCAGCACTAACTGACTGAAACTTGCCGTTTTAAGCGTTTCCAGCCATTCTCTGTGTGTTGGGACACAGCGTGTGCCCTGAAAATGCCACACAGTACAAATCACAGAAACATACTTGAAAACTGAAAACTCCTGCGAAATGCTTCTTCTAATGTAAAATAGTGTTTCCATGCTGGAAACAGTCTTATTTTGACGCCAGCAGCACATTTGATACAAAGCTGTCATTTCAGCTCAAACGGTAAAATTTCACCGTTCCTGGCCATATGAGACTGTTTTTCACAGCGTGTGCCCTGAAAATGCCACACAGTACAAATCACAGAAACATACTTGAAAACTCTGCAAAATGCTTCTTCTAATGTAAAATAGTGTTTCCATGCTGGAAACAGTCTTATTTTGACGCCAGCAGCACATTTGATACAAAGCTGTCATTTCAGCTCAAACGGTAAAATTTCACCGTTCCTGGCCATATGAGACTGTTTTTCACAGCGTGTGCCCTGAAAATGCCACACAGTACAAATCACAGAAACATACTTGAAAACTCTGCAAAATGCTTCTTCTAATGTAAAATAGTGTTTCCATGCTGGAAACAGTCTTATTTTGACGCCAGCAACATATTTTAGAACACACCGTTCATTTCAGCAGCACTAACTGACTGAAACTTGCCGTTTTCAGCGTTTCCAGCCATTCTCTGTGTGTCTGGGACACAGCGTGTGCCCTGAAAATGCCACACAGTGCAAATCACAGAAACATACTTGAAAACTCTGCAAAATACTTCTTCTAGTTGACAACACTGTTTCCATGTTAGAAAAAGTCTTATTTTGACGCCAGCAACATATTTTAGACACACCGTTCATTTCAGCTCTAACAGTACAGTTTTAGCGCTTCCAAACCATATGAGAGTATTTTTCACAACGTTTGCCCTGAAAGTGCCAGGTACTGCAGATGACAGAAACACACGAGAAAACTCTGCAAAATGCTTCTTCTAATGTAAAATAGTTTTTCCATGCTGGAAAAAGTCTAATTTTGACGCCAGCAACATATTTTATGCACAGCATTCATTTCAGCTCAAACATTACAGTTATAAGCGTTTTTCCAGACAAGATGAGCGACTTTATCACAACGTCTACTGTTAAATGCCAAATACTACACAGAATAGAAACACACTTGACAACACTGCAAAATACTTCTTCTAAGTTGACAACACTGTTGGAAAAAGTCTTATTTTGACGCGAGCAACATATTTCATACACACCTTTCATTTCAGCTCTAGCTTTAGAATTTTACCGTTCCAACCCGTTTCAGATTGTCTTTTTCCCAGCGTTTGCTTGAAAATTTCACATACTTGGGATCACACAAACATACTGGCAAACTCTCCAAAATACTTCTTCCAGTTGACAACACTGTTTCCATGCTGGAAAAAGTCTTATTTTAATGCCAGAAACATATTTTATGCACAGCGTTCATTTCAGCTCAAACATTACAGTTATAAGCGTTTCCAGACAAGATGAGCGACTATATCACAACGTCTTCTGTTAAAATGCCAAATACTACACATAATAGAAACACACTTGAAAACTCCCCAAAATACTTCTTCTAGTTGACAACACTGTTTCCATGCTGGAAAAAATCTTATTTTGACGCGAGCAACATATTTCATACACACCTTTCATTTCAATTCTAGCGTTAGAATTTTACCGTTCCAGCCCGTTTCAGATTGTCTTTTTCCCAGCGTCTGCTTGAAAATTTCACATACTTGGGATCACACAAACATACTGGAAAACTCTGCAAAATACTTCTTCTAGTTGACAACAGTGTTTCTATGCTGAAAAAGTCTAATTTTAACGCCAGCTGGTAGTTTCACAATCACCTTTCATTTCAGCTCTAACGGTACAGTTATAATATTTTCAGCTTTCTTTTTCACAAAGCCATCCCTGAAAATACCAAATTGCAGATGAGGGAAACACAGTGGAAAACTCACTTTCGTTGTCGGCCATGGCTATCAGCTACAGCTTGACTAAAAAAGCTAGGTCAGTAAAGAAAAAAAATTTCAGCTTTAACTGACTTCGCATTACAGTTATAGCGATTTTCAGTTCAAAACACATTGGAAAACTCTGGAAGATGCTTCTTCTAATTTAAAATAGTGTTTCCATGATGAAAAAACTCTTATTTTGACACCAGCAGCAAGTTTCACACTCACCTTTCATTTCAGTTCTAACGATCCAGTTGTAGCTTTTAATCCCATCTGAACATCTTTTTCACAAAGCCTTCCTTGAAAATACCACATTGCAGATGAGGGAGACACAGAGGGAAACTCACTTTCGTTGTCGGCTATGGCTACCCGGTACATCTGGACTAATAAAGTGAGGTTAGTGAAAAAAAAAAAAAAAAACAGCACTGCTCATACTTGGCCAGGATTGGTTGGTTACGTTCAAAGGAAGAGCGACCTTAGTTGCCAAGGAAACAAAACAACACTAGCCGCTACACCTGGACTAAAAAAGCGAGGCTAGTGGAAAAAAAAAAAAACACAGCACTGCTCGTATTTCGCCATGATTGGTTGGTCACGTTCAAAGGAAGCGCGATGTTAGTTGCCCAGAGGAAAAAACTACTTCTCATGCATCTGTGCGCACGCATAGAGCTGCAAATTAATAGAATGTGCCCTATAGATCTAATAACGTCATATCCTACACGGTGTAGGATAGGGCGATACACTGTACTTACGTTAATTAATGTAAAAATAATTACAGTAATTTACTGGACACGTTTTACAGTTTTTTGCTGTGTATAAATTACAGCAATGTATGTTAATTGTATATTTGTTTACAATATTATCATGTATTCCATTCATATTACATGAGTTCCCTGGCAACTACTGTTGCCAATAAATAGCTGTTACTTATTCATAATTCAGTATCTTACTGTAGAATGGGTTCACAGTTAATTTTTTTCACATTTAGCAAATTAGGCACGCTGTGGCTGCTGATAATCCAAAATATATCAACACTACTTTAGATTATCTTGAGCTGTTAAATAAAAAAGTGATGAAAAAACATTTATTAGGACTCAATACAGTGTTTATTATATTATGCAATTATATTCAATACAGTGTGGTGTGTGATTGCACACCAGATGTGTATGAAATGTATTAAACTTAAGGTAACTTTCCTTTTATTAGCCAATAAGCATGTGCATGGAAAGCATAAACCCAGGACAGACTGCACAAGACCATTGCAGCATAGTCATTCATGGTCAACTCAAATGTGTAGCAACGTCAAACATGTAACTTGTAAAAGCTTATTTTGAAAACAATTTTATTAAAGAAATACCATGTGCCATTTTCCTTGCAACAGAGTCAAAGCCATTCATAGTCCGTTAATCTTTTGAGAAGTGCAGAGACATGAGGGCTGACACTGTTGTTACTCTTCTCGTGCACCTTCCCACTACCTGGACTGATCCACTTGGTCATCTTTGTGCCAGAGGTTGGGTTGATCCTGATGAAGCATCTAAAGTCACAAAATCAGAGAAAAAGACATTTAATGAAATACATTGTTTGAAGAGACAGCAGAACCCATCAAGTTTTGGAGAATAGCTTAACATTTTTTCCAAATATGCAAAACTTCAAAACAAAAATTTGCATTAATTGCAGATGTTCCATCCATGCAAGCTAAAACAGAAAGAAGCTTTGCAATGCAATACAATGGAAATGCAGGGAATTGAATAAAAATTACACCATATGTTATTCATAATGAAAAATGTAACTAAATAATAATCCACTGGCATCCCTTTGAAGCACTTACCTTTGGATGAATTCAAGTGTGCACGAGGCCTCCTCTTGGTACACCAGATTGAAGACACAATAGCATGAGAAAAACACTGCCATTCCAGCCACAATTTTCTGGTGTGGACCCACAACCACTTGTCCCTCAATGCTACGCATCCAGCTCATTGGCATGAGAACATCACCTAAACATAAATAAACATTTGCTTTATTATTGTTCTTTTGGCATTTTTAGATATTCTTTCTGTTGCTTTTCCTGTTGCCCTTCCACATGAACATATCCATAGATTAAACTAATTCATATTAATCTCTAGTTTTGCAACAGACTAGAAAATACACTACATAAGACGATGGACTAGTATTTTGCTATCCACTTAGTACAGCAAGAATAGTAAACTTAACTTACATGAGTTACCTGAGGTGCTATATTAGCACAGATGTTGTACTGAATCTCAACTATGTTAAATTTTAAAATCTCACACAAGAAAACATTTTCAGCAATATAAATGTAACAGACAAATTTTTACCTAAAAATTGTCTTCACAGATGTGTGGTGATGATCACTGTGCCTTCTGCAGTAACGCTCACCGCCCAGGGTTTTCCTCTGCACCTGTAGCAAGGGGACAGTTCAACAGCAAAATATGCATGCTTAATTAGGCTGGTTACTGATGAGGTTGAACAATTTAACTGCTTAGCCAATGTTAATTGTGCCTTTTTTCTATAACATAATCTTACCCAATATCAGATATAACTATCTCTGCCCAGATGGATTCCTCCAAGGTTCCACTCCAGACTGATTCACTTGGTGGAGCTGTAAGAGATGACTGATTGCTTGATTGGACTTCCATGCAATAAGAATAGCTGATATTGGCACATTAATTATATATAACTTCAGTTTCAGATGTCAACAATTTAATTCTTAATCACAATTCAAGTTATGACATCTTTAGTTAAATTTGTACTCAATTCAATTTCTATCTTTTCTCTCTCGCTTTCACATGCAGATGACTGATGTTTGACAGCAAAACCTTACTTTTTAATAGACACAATTTTGGACTTAAGAGCAGGGATATATCAGATTCTTAGCAACAACCCTCTTCCAGTTCAAATTAAACCCAATAAAAACTCAGAGCCACAGTGGCTGCTGAGCTAATGAGTCAATGTTAAATATTACCCGAGCTCAAGCTCACACAGTGTTTAAAGCGTGTGTGCTACTGTAACTGCAGCATAAACTGCCATGTTGAGCTTGCAAAACAGAGGAAAACCGCCCTGACTTAGTACCTCTGCAATGTCATACTAACGTGTAACATAATGCCATAACGTGTAACTTGACAACTATAAACAATGGGCTTTCGCTCCAACAGTTTTCTAACCTGGAGGGTTTTAGATAATGTGCTGGCAATCGCTCTGTCCTGAAGGTGACAGGGCTAATGCAGGCAGCTAGCGTTAGCTTAACTTAACCAGTTTTTCGCTAGCTAACGTTTGCAAAAACAGTGCAGTCTGCGTCCCACAACCCGTATATTCCGTATAAAACGCGACTAAGATAAATAAAATAACGTGAACTACAGTCACTATCAAAAATAAAGAATCATCATACTTACCAAAATGCTGGTTTTGCAGCTTCCTCTTCACCGCTCTATTGCCTGCTTCTGTCTGTTGGCAACATGCATATTCTTTAAATTAAACGTGTAAAACCAGTCTGATATACAGACAAATTATATTGTATGAAGTTATCGTTTGAATAACATTTGAATTTTGTAAGCTAATAACGTGTTACTTACACTTTATTGACTTGATGGATCGGGTTCTTCGGGAAATTACAGAAATTTGTTAGTGAAGGATACAGATCGTGAAGGATTAAAAATGTTGAGGATCTGCCAGAGGAGAGAGATCGTATTATCATCTATAATGCACATTCTATTAATTGCAGCTCTATGCCTGCGCACAGATGCATGAGAGTTTTTTTTTTTTTTTTTTAAATCTGGGCTTCGCGCATCCTTTGAACGTGACCAACCAATCATGGCGAAGTATGAGAAGTGCTGTTTTTTTTTTCACTAACCTCGCTTTTTTAGTCCAGGTGTACCAGCTACTTTTGTTTTTTTCTCCAGGCAGCTAACGTCGCTCTTCCTTTGAACGTGACCAACCAATCATAGCGAAGTATGAGCACTGCTTTTTTTTTTTTTTCACTAGCCTCCTTTTTTTTGTCCAGATGTAGCGGTAGCCATAGCCGACAACGAAAGTGAGTTTTCCTCTGTGTTTCCTTTAACTGCAATGTGGTATTTTCAAGGAAGGCTTGGTGAAAATGATGTCCACATGGGTAGAAAACGCTAGAACGGGATCGTTAGAGCTGCAACGAAAGGTGAGTGTGAAATTTGCTGCTCAGGCCTGGACTGGTAATCTGGCATACCGGGCATTTTCCGGTGGGCCGACAGTCCTCGGGCCGATGCTGTTTGTTTGTTTTTTTGTTTTGTTTTGTTTTTGTTTTTTAGACTTAGAGACCGGGTTTAGAGGGTGTGGCAATATATCTTCAATATAGACAGTGGACTAAACCAATCAGGATATAGTAGTTTACGAGAGCGGCCCCACCCCTTTCTCTGCACTGATCCCGCCAGTTTAGTGTTGAGCGTGGAAACATGGAGAAGCGGAAGAAAGGAGGTGCGGAGAGGTTGCGGGCTAAAAGATTAAAAATAATCTCGCTATAGAAGCTGCAAAATGTACTAAAATAAAAGACATAATCTCTGGAGGGGCTGCTGTAGCCTCCAGGGAGAGGAGCAGCCAGAGGCTGTTGACAGGGAACCCGAGGGACAGAGTGACCAGGGAAGTGTAGCACAGGCGCAGCAGGGGGTAAGCAGGTAGTAATGTTAAGATAATACCGGGACTTTTAGGTGATGGACAGGCATGAAACTCGCTCACCTTTCGGCGAAATTCGCCGTTCTGAAGCCAAATCAGGTGACCTACGTGAAACGTGTAGGATTACATGAGAATGGAGAGCAATGAATAATGTTCTTATTTCCTGTCGCAGCAGTTGCCTTAAATTGTGTTTTGTTTTCGTTCCGTGTGTGTGTGTGTGTGTTTTTTTTACAGTATCAATGCAGTTAGTATAAGATTTTTCAGATTCTTATCAAAAAATAAAAATGTAACCTAAAGATACTACATGTTTTGATGGTTTAGATAGTTGCACAGTTTTTCCAGGTAGTTCCAAATGTATTTTTAATTTGTTTCTTTTAGGTTTTCTATTTATCACTTAATAAATTGTAATAATCTGTCCCTCTCTTCCTGTCTAGTCAAGCCAGGCTTTTGAGGTAGCAGTTGAGGAGAGAGAAGAGAGAGTGTTATAATATTTCTGAAATCTATTCCAAATATCTGAAGCTGTCATTTACTGGGGCTCTCTCTCTCTCCACTTCCAGGTGGACTGTCAGCCAACATGCACCTGACCTTGTGCGCAAGAAGCATTTTAAATAAACCATTGAATGTGTAGTTACTGCGAGTTTGCTGGTGGTTTTTGGGAGCTGGGATTTTTCCTTTAAATGTTGCGACATGGTTTCCTCTGGGCCAAGACGTAACAATAGTAAAATACATTGCTTCGGGGAACGCATACATAAATTAGTCTGTTGTGCACCGCTAATTATGAGGGGCCGGTCTAACCAGGGACGTTTTTTGTCCCAGTCCAGTCCTGTTGCTGCTGCTGTCAAAATTAGAGTTTTTCAGCATGGAAACAGTATTTTCAATTAGAGGAAGCATTTTGCAGAATTTTCCCGTATGTTTGTGTGATCCCCAGTATGTGAAATATTCAGGGCAGACGCTGCATTTTGCTGAGTTTTCCCGTGTGTTTCTTTCATCTGCAGTACCTGGCACTTTCAGGGCAAACGTTGTGAAAAACAGTCTCGTATGGCCAGGAACGGTCAAATTTTACCGTTTGAGCTGAAATGACAGCTTTGTATCAAATGTGCTGCTGGCGTCAAAATAAGACTTTTTCCAGCATGGAAACACTATTTTACATTAGAAGAAGCATTTCGCAGAGTTTTCAAGTATGTTTCTTTGATTTGTACTGTGTGGCATTTTCAGGGCACACGCTGTGTCCCAGACACACAGAGAATTTCTGGAAACACTTAAAACGGCAAGTTTCAGTCTAAAATATGTTGCTGGCGTCAAAATAAGACTTTTTCCAGCATGGAAACACTATTTTACATTAGAAGAAGCATTTTGCAGAGTTTTCCCGTGTGTTTCTTTCATCTGCAGTACCTTGCACTTTCAGGGCAAACGTTGTGAAAAACAGTCTCATATGGCCAGGAACGGTCAAATTTTACCGTTTGAGCTGAAATGACAGCTTTGTATCAAATGTGCTGCTGGCGTCAAAATAAGACTTTTTCCAGCATGGAAACACTATTTTACATTAGAAGAAGCATTTCGCAGAGTTTTCAAGTATGTTTCTGTGATTTGTACTGTGTGGCATTTTCAGGGCACACGCTGTGTCCCAGACGCACAGAGAATGACTGGAAACGCTTAAAACGGCAAGTTTCTATCAGTTAGTGCTGAAATGAACGGTGTGTCTAAAATATGCTGCTGGCGTCAAAATAAGACTGTTTCCATGATGGAAACACTATTTTACATTAGAAGAAGCATTTTGCAGAGTTTTCAAGTATGTTTCTGTGATTTGTACTGTGTGGCATTTTTCGGGGCACACGCTGTGTCCCAGACACACAGAGAATGGCTGGAAACGCTTAAAACGGCAAGTTTCAGTCAGTTAGTGCTGAAATGAACGGTGTGTCTAAAATATGTTGCTGGCGTCAAAATAAGACTGTTTCCAGCATGGAAACATTATTTTACATTAGAAGAAGCATTTTGCTGAGTTTTCCCGTGTGTTTCTTTCATCTGCAGTACCTGGCACTTTCAGGGCAAACGTTGTGAAAAACAGTCTCATATGGCCAGGAACGGTGAAATTTTACCGTTTGAGCTGAAATGACAGCTTTGTATCAAATGTGCTGCTGGCGTCAAAATAAGACTTTTTCCAGCATTGAAACGCTATTTTACATTAGAAGAAGCATTTCGCAGAGTTTTCAAGTATGTTTCTGTGATTTGTACTGTGTGGCATTTTCAGGGCACACGCTGTGTCCCAGACACACAGAGAATGGCTGGAAACGCTTAAAACGGCAAGTTTCAGTCAGTTAGTGCTGAAATGAACGGTGTGTCTAAAATATGCTGCTGGCGTCAAAATAAGACTTTTTCCAGCATGGAAAAAGTGTTGTCAACTAGAAGAAGTATTTTGCAGAGTTTTCCAGTGTGTTTCTGTGATTTGTAGGATGTGGCATTTTCAGGGCACATGCTGGTAAAAACACCACCTGGAACTAGCTGGAACGCTAAATTCCAGCTCAAACGGTAAAATTTGACCGTTCCTGCCATGTACTGCAGAGACTGTTTTTCACAACGTTTGCCCTGAAAGTGCCATGTACTGCAGATGACAGAAACACACGGAAAACTCTGCAAAATGCTTCTTCTAATGTAAAATAGTGTTTCCATGCTGGATAAAGTCTTATTTTGACGCCGGCAGCACATTTGATGCAAACCTGTCATTTCAGCTCAAACGGTCAAATTTGACCGTTCCTGCCAATATGAGACTGTTTTTCACAACGTTTGCCCTGAAAGTGCCAGGTACTGCAGATGACAGAAACACACGGAAAACTCTGCAAAATGCTTCTTCTAATGTAAAATAGTGTTTCCATGCTGGATAAAGTCTTATTTTGACGCCGCAGCACATTTGATGCAAACCTGTCATTTCAGCTCAAACGGTCAAATTTGACCGTTCCTGCCAATATGAGACTGTTTTTCACAACGTTTGCCCTGAAAGTGCCAGGTACTGCAGATGACAGAAACACACGGGAAAACTCTGCAAAATGCTTCTTCTAATGTAAAATAGTGTTTCCATGCTGGAAAAAGTCTTATTTTGACGCCGGCAGCACATTTGATGCAAACCTGTCATTTCAGCTCAAACGGTCAAATTTTAGCGTCGCTCCTGCCAATATGAGACTGTTTTTCACAACGTTTGCCCTGAAAGTGCCAGGTACTGCAGATGACAGAAACACACGGGAAAACTCTGCAAAATGCTTCTTCTAATGTAAAATAGTGTTTCCATGCTGGAAAAAGTCTTATTTTGACGCCGGCAGCACATTTGATGCAAACCTGTCATTTCAGCTCAAACGGTCAAATTTGACCGTTCCAGCCAATATGAGACTGCCATTTTTTCACAACGTTTGCCCTGAAAGTGCCAGGTACTGCAGATGACAGAAACACACGGAAAACTCTGCAAAATGCTTCTTCTAATGTAAAATAGTGTTTCCATGCTGGAAAAAGTCTTATTTTGACGCTTGGCAGCACATTTGATGCAAACCTGTCATTTCAGCTCAAACGGTCAAATTTGACCGTTCCTGCCCATATGAGACTGTTTTTCACAACGTTTGCCCTGAAAGTGCCAGGTACTGCAGATGACAGAAACACACGGAAAACTCTGCAAAATGCTTCTTCTAATGTAAAATAGTGTTTCCATGCTGGAAAATGTCTTATTTTGACGCCGGCAGCACATTTGATGCAAACCTGTCATTTCAGCTCAAACGGTCAAATTTGACCGTTCCTGCCAATATGAGACTGTTTTTCACAACGTTTGCCCTGAAAGTGCCAGGTACTGCAGATGACAGAAACACACGGGAAAACTCTGCAAAATGCTTCTTCTAATGTAAAATAGTGTTTCCATGCTGGAAAATGTCTTATTTTGACGCCGGCAGCACATTTGATGCAAACTGTCATTTCAGCTCAAACGGTCAAATTTGACCGTTCCTGCCAATATGAGACTGTTTTTCACAACGTTTGCCCTGAAAGTGCCAGGTACTGCAGATGACAGAAACACACGGGAAAACTCTGCAAAATGCTTCTTCTAATGTAAAATAGTGTTTCCATGCTGGAAAATGTCTTATTTTGACGCCGGCAGCACATTTGATGCAAACCTGTCATTTCAGCTCAAACGGTCAAATTTGACCGTTCCTGCCAATATGAGACTGTTTTTCACAACGTTTGCCCTGAAAGTGCCAGGTACTGCAGATGACAGAAACACACGGGAAAACTCTGCAAAATGCTTCTTCTAATGTAAAATAGTGTTTCCATGCTGGAAAATGTCTTATTTTGACGCCGGCAGCACATTTGATGCAAACCTGTCATTTCAGCTCAAACGGTCAAATTTGACCGTTCCTGCCAATATGAGACTGTTTTTCACAACGTTTGCCCTGAAAGTGCCAGGTACTGCAGATGACAGAAACACACGGGAAAACTCTGCAAAATGCTTCTTCTAATGTAAAATAGTGTTTCCATGCTGGATAAAGTCTTATTTTGACGCCGGCAGCACATTTGATGCAAACCTGTCATTTCAGCTCTAACGGTCAAGTTTTAGCGCTTCCAGCCCATATGAGACTGTTTTTCACAACGTTTGCCCTGAAAGTGCCAGGTACTGCAGATGACAGAAACACACGGAAAACTCTGCAAAATGCTTCTTCTAATGTAAAATAGTGTTTCCATGCTGGATAAAGTCTTATTTTGACGCCGGCAGCACATTTGATGCAAACCTGTCATTTCAGCTCTAACCTTAGAGTTTTAGCGCTTCCAGCCCATATGAGACTGTTTTTCACAACGTTTGCCCTGAAAGTGCCAGGTACTGCAGATGACAGAAACACACGGGAAAACTCTGCAAAATGCTTCTTCTAATGTAAAATAGTGTTTCCATGCTGGATAAAGTCTTATTTTGACGCCGGCAGCACATTTGATGCAAACCTGTCATTTCAGCTCAAACGGTCAAATTTGACCGTTCCTGCCAATATGAGACTGTTTTTCACAACGTTTGCCCTGAAAGTGCCAGGTACTGCAGATGACAGAAACACACGGGAAAACTCTGCAAAATGCTTCTTCTAATGTAAAATAGTGTTTCCATGCTGGAAAAAGTCTTATTTTGACGCCGGCAGCACATTTGATGCAAACCTGTCATTTCAGCTCTAACCTTAGAGTTTTAGCGCTTCCAGCCCATATGAGACTGTTTTTCACAACGTTTGCCCTGAAAGTGCCAGGTACTGCAGATGACAGAAACACACACGGAAAACTCTGCAAAATGCTTCTTCTAATGTAAAATAGTGTTTCCATGCTGGATAAAGTCTTATTTTGACGCCGGCAGCACATTTGATGCAAACCTGTCATTTCAGCTCTAACGGTCAAGTTTGAGCGCTTCCAGCCCATATGAGACTGTTTTTCACAACGTTTGCCCTGAAAGTGCCAGGTACTGCAGATGACAGAAACACACGGGAAAACTCTGCAAAATGCTTCTTCTAATGTAAAATAGTGTTTCCATGCTGGATAAAGTCTTATTTTGACGCCGCAGCACATTTGATGCAAACCTGTCATTTCAGCTCAAACGGTAGAAATTTGACGCGTTCCAGCCAATATGAGACTGTTTTTCACAACGTTTGCCCTGAAAGTGCCAGGTACTGCAGATGACAGAAACACACGGGAAAACTCTGCAAAATGCTTCTTCTAATGTAAAATAGTGTTTCCATGCTGGAAAATGTCTTATTTTGACGCCGGCAGCACATTTGATGCAAACCTGTCATTTCAGCTCAAACGGTCAAATTTGACCGTTCCAGCCAATATGAGACTGTTTTTCACAACGTTTGCCCTGAAAGTGCCAGGTACTGCAGATGACAGAAACACACGGAAAACTCTGCAAAATGCTTCTTCTAATGTAAAATAGTGTTTCCATGCTGGATAAAGTCTTATTTTGACGCCGGCAGCACATTTGATGCAAACCTGTCATTTCAGCTCAAACGGTCAAATTTGACCGTTCCTGCCAATATGAGACTGTTTTTCACAACGTTTGCCCTGAAAGTGCCAGGTACTGCAGATGACAGAAACACACGGGAAAACTCTGCAAAATGCTTCTTCTAATGTAAAATAGTGTTTCCATGCTGGATAAAGTCTTATTTTGACGCCGGCAGCACATTTGATGCAAACCTGTCATTTCAGCTCAAACGGTTAAGTTTGACCGTTCCAGCCCATATGAGACTGTTTTTCACAACGTTTGCCCTGAAAGTGCCAGGTACTGCAGATGACAGAAACACACGGGAAAACTCTGCAAAATGCTTCTTCTAATGTAAAATAGTGTTTCCATGCTGGATAAAGTCTTATTTTGACGCCGGCAGCACATTTGATGCAAACCTGTCATTTCAGCTCAAACGGTCAAATTTGACCGTTCCTGCCAATATGAGACTGTTTTTCACAACGTTTGCCCTGAAAGTGCCAGGTACTGCAGATGACAGAAACACACGGGAAAACTCTGCAAAATGCTTCTTCTAATGTAAAATAGTGTTTCCATGCTGGATAAAGTCTTATTTTGACGCCGGCAGCACATTTGATGCAAACCTGTCATTTCAGCTCAAACGGTCAAATTTGACCGTTCCTGCCAATATGAGACTGTTTTTCACAACGTTTGCCCTGAAAGTGCCAGGTACTGCAGATGACAGAAACACACGGGAAAACTCTGCAAAATGCTTCTTCTAATGTAAAATAGTGTTTCCATGCTGGAAAATGTCTTATTTTGACGCCGGCAGCACATTTGATGCAAACCTGTCATTTCAGCTCAAACGGTCAAATTTGACCGTTCCTGCCAATATGAGACTGTTTTTCACAACGTTTGCCCTGAAAGTGCCAGGTACTGCAGATGACAGAAACACACGGGAAAACTCTGCAAAATGCTTCTTCTAATGTAAAATAGTGTTTCCATGCTGGATAAAGTCTTATTTTGACGCCGGCAGCACATTTGATGCAAACCTGTCATTTCAGCTCAAACGGTCAAATTTGACCGTTCCTGCCAATATGAGACTGTTTTTCACAACGTTTGCCCTGAAAGTGCCAGGTACTGCAGATGACAGAAACACACGGGAAAACTCTGCAAAATGCTTCTTCTAATGTAAAATAGTGTTTCCATGCTGGATAAAGTCTTATTTTGACGCCGGCAGCACATTTGATGCAAACCTGTCATTTCAGCTCAAACGGTCAAATTTGACCGTTCCTGCCAATATGAGACTGTTTTTCACAACGTTTGCCCTGAAAGTGCCAGGTACTGCAGATGACAGAAACACACGGAAAACTCTGCAAAATGCTTCTTCTAATGTAAAATAGTGTTTCCATGCTGGATAAAGTCTTATTTTGACGCCGGCAGCACATTTGATGCAAACCTGTCATTTCAGCTCTAACCTTAGAGTTTTAGCGCTTCCAGCCCATATGAGACTGTTTTTCACAACGTTTGCCCTGAAAGTGCCAGGTACTGCAGATGACAGAAACACACGGGAAAACTCTGCAAAATGCTTCTTCTAATGTAAAATAGTGTTTCCATGCTGGATAAAGTCTTATTTTGACGCCGGCAGCACATTTGATGCAAACCTGTCATTTCAGCTCAAACGGTCAAATTTGAACGTTCCAGCCAATATGAGACTGTTTTTCACAACGTTTGCCCTGAAAGTGCCAGGTACTGCAGATGACAGAAACACACGGGAAAACTCTGCAAAATGCTTCTTCTAATGTAAAATAGTGTTTCCATGCTGGATAAAGTCTTATTTTGACGCCGGCAGCACATTTGATGCAAACCTGTCATTTCAGCTCTAACCTTAGAGTTTTAGCGCCCAGCCCATATGAGACTGTTTTTCACAACGTTTGCCCTGAAAGTGCCAGGTACTGCAGATGACAGAAACACACGGGAAAAACCTGCAAAATGCTTCTTCTAATGTAAAATAGTGTTTCCATGCTGGATAAAGTCTTATTTTGACGCCGCAGCACATTTGATGCAAACCTGTCATTTCAGCTCAAACGGTCAAATTTGACCGCTCCTGCCAATATGAGACTGTTTTTCACAACGTTTGCCCTGAAAGTGCCAGGTACTGCAGATGACAGAAACACACGGGAAAACTCTGCAAAATGCTTCTTCTAATGTAAAATAGTGTTTCCATGCTGGATAAAGTCTTATTTTGACGCCGCAGCACATTTGATGCAAACCTGTCATTTCAGCTCTAACCTTAGAGTTTTAGCGCTTCCAGCCCATATGAGACTGTTTTTCACAACGTTTGCCCTGAAAGTGCCAGGTACTGCAGATGACAGAAACACACGGGAAAACTCTGCAAAATGCTTCTTCTAATGTAAAATAGTGTTTCCATGCTGGATAAAGTCTTATTTTGACGCCGGCAGCACATTTGATGCAAACCTGTCATTTCAGCTCAAACGGTCAAATTTGACCGTTCCTGCCAATATGAGACTGTTTTTCACAACGTTTGCCCTGAAAGTGCCAGGTACTGCAGATGACAGAAACACACGGGAAAACTCTGCAAAATGCTTCTTCTAATGTAAAATAGTGTTTCCATGCTGGATAAAGTCTTATTTTGACGCCGGCAGCACATTTGATGCAAACCTGTCATTTCAGCTCTAACCTTAGAGTTTTAGCGCTTCCAGCCCATATGAGACTGTTTTTCACAACGTTTGCCCTGAAAGTGCCAGGTACTGCAGATGACAGAAACACACGGGAAAACTCTGCAAAATGCTTCTTCTAATGTAAAATAGTGTTTCCATGCTGGATAAAGTCTTATTTTGACGCCGGCAGCACATTTGATGCAAACCTGTCATTTCAGCTCAAACGGTCAAATTTGACCGTTCCTGCCAATATGAGACTGTTTTTCACAACGTTTGCCCTGAAAGTGCCAGGTACTGCAGATGACAGAAACACACGGGAAAACTCTGCAAAATGCTTCTTCTAATGTAAAATAGTGTTTCCATGCTGGATAAAGTCTTATTTTGACGCCGCAGCACATTTGATGCAAACCTGTCATTTCAGCTCAAACGGTCAAATTTGACCGCTCCTGCCAATATGAGACTGTTTTTCACAACGTTTGCCCTGAAAGTGCCAGGTACTGCAGATGACAGAAACACACGGGAAAACTCTGCAAAATGCTTCTTCTAATGTAAAATAGTGTTTCCATGCTGGATAAAGTCTTATTTTGACGCCGCAGCACATTTGATGCAAACCTGTCATTTCAGCTCTAACCTTAGAGTTTTGACCGCTTCCAGCCCATATGAGACTGTTTTTCACAACGTTTGCCCTGAAAGTGCCAGGTACTGCAGATGACAGAAACACACGGGAAAACTCTGCAAAATGCTTCTTCTAATGTAAAATAGTGTTTCCATGCTGGATAAAGTCTTATTTTGACGCCCGGCAGCACATTTGATGCAAACCTGTCATTTCAGCTCAAACGGTCAAATTTGACCGTTCCTGCCAATATGAGACTGTTTTTCACAACGTTTGCCCTGAAAGTGCCAGGTACTGCAGATGACAGAAACACACGGGAAAACTCTGCAAAATGCTTCTTCTAATGTAAAATAGTGTTTCCATGCTGGATAAAGTCTTATTTTGACGCCGCCGCAGCACATTTGATGCAAACCTGTCATTTCAGCTCTAACCGGTCAAATTTGACCGTTCCTGCCAATATGAGACTGTTTTTCACAACGTTTGCCCTGAAAGTGCCAGGTACTGCAGATGACAGAAACACACGGGAAAACTCTGCAAAATGCTTCTTCTAATGTAAAATAGTGTTTCCATGCTGGATAAAGTCTTATTTTGACGCCGCAGCACATTTGATGCAAACCTGTCATTTCAGCTCAAACGGTCAAATTTGACCGTTCCTGCCAATATGAGACTGTTTTTCACAACGTTTGCCCTGAAAGTGCCAGGTACTGCAGATGACAGAAACACACGGGAAAACTCTGCAAAATGCTTCTTCTAATGTAAAATAGTGTTTCCATGCTGGATAAAGTCTTATTTTGACGCCGGCAGCACATTTGATGCAAACCTGTCATTTCAGCTCAAACGGTCAAATTTGACCGCTCCTGCCAATATGAGACTGTTTTTCACAACGTTTGCCCTGAAAGTGCCAGGTACTGCAGATGACAGAAACACACGGGAAAACTCTGCAAAATGCTTCTTCTAATGTAAAATAGTGTTTCCATGCTGGATAAAGTCTTATTTTGACGCCGCAGCACATTTGATGCAAACCTGTCATTTCAGCTCAAACGGTCAAATTTGACCGCTTCCAGCCAATATGAGACTGTTTTTTCACAACGTTTGCCCTGAAAGTGCCAGGTACTGCAGATGACAGAAACACACGGGAAAACTCTGCAAAATGCTTCTTCTAATGTAAAATAGTGTTTCCATGCTGGATAAAGTCTTATTTTGACGCCGGCAGCACATTTGATGCAAACCTGTCATTTCAGCTCAAACGGTCAAATTTGACCGCTCCTGCCAATATGAGACTGTTTTTCACAACGTTTGCCCTGAAAGTGCCAGGTACTGCAGATGACAGAAACACACGGGAAAACTCTGCAAAATGCTTCTTCTAATGTAAAATAGTGTTTCCATGCTGGATAAAGTCTTATTTTGACGCCGGCAGCACATTTGATGCAAACCTGTCATTTCAGCTCAAACGGTCAAATTTGACCGCTCCTGCCAATATGAGACTGTTTTTCACAACGTTTGCCCTGAAAGTGCCAGGTACTGCAGATGACAGAAACACACGGGAAAACTCTGCAAAATGCTTCTTCTAATGTAAAATAGTGTTTCCATGCTGGATAAAGTCTTATTTTGACGCCGGCAGCACATTTGATGCAAACCTGTCATTTCAGCTCTAACGGTCAAATTTGAGCGCTTCCAGCCAATATGAGACTGTTTTTCACAACGTTTGCCCTGAAAGTGCCAGGTACTGCAGATGACAGAAACACACGGAAAACTCTGCAAAATGCTTCTTCTAATGTAAAATAGTGTTTCCATGCTGGATAAAGTCTTATTTTGACGCCGCAGCACATTTGATGCAAACCTGTCATTTCAGCTCAAACGGTCAAATTTGACCGTTCCTGCCAATATGAGACTGTTTTTCACAACGTTTGCCCTGAAAGTGCCAGGTACTGCAGATGACAGAAACACACGGGAAAACTCTGCAAAATGCTTCTTCTAATGTAAAATAGTGTTTCCATGCTGGATAAAGTCTTATTTTGACGCCGGCAGCACATTTGATGCAAACCTGTCATTTCAGCTCAAACGGTCAAATTTGACCGTTCCTGCCAATATGAGACTGTTTTTCACAACGTTTGCCCTGAAAGTGCCAGGTACTGCAGATGACAGAAACACACGGGAAAACTCTGCAAAATGCTTCTTCTAATGTAAAATAGTGTTTCCATGCTGGATAAAGTCTTATTTTGACGCCGGCAGCACATTTGATGCAAACCTGTCATTTCAGCTCAAACGGTCAAATTTGACCGATCCTGCCAATATGAGACTGTTTTTCACAACGTTTGCCCTGAAAGTGCCAGGTACTGCAGATGACAGAAACACACGGGAAAACTCTGCAAAATGCTTCTTCTAATGTAAAATAGTGTTTCCATGCTGGATAAAGTCTTATTTTGACGCCGGCAGCACATTTGATGCAAACCTGTCATTTCAGCTCAAACGGTCAAATTTGACCGTTCCTGCCAATATGAGACTGTTTTTCACAACGTTTGCCCTGAAAGTGCCAGGTACTGCAGATGACAGAAACACACGGGAAAACTCTGCAAAATGCTTCTTCTAATGTAAAATAGTGTTTCCATGCTGGATAAAGTCTTATTTTGACGCCGGCAGCACATTTGATGCAAACCTGTCATTTCAGCTCAAACGGTCAAATTTGACCGCTCCTGCCAATATGAGACTGTTTTTCACAACGTTTGCCCTGAAAGTGCCAGGTACTGCAGATGACAGAAACACACGGAAAACTCTGCAAAATGCTTCTTCTAATGTAAAATAGTGTTTCCATGCTGGATAAAGTCTTATTTTGACGCCGCAGCACATTTGATGCAAACCTGTCATTTCAGCTCAAACGGTCAAATTTGACCGCTCCTGCCAATATGAGACTGTTTTTCACAACGTTTGCCCTGAAAGTGCCAGGTACTGCAGATGACAGAAACACACGGGAAAACTCTGCAAAATGCTTCTTCTAATGTAAAATAGTGTTTCCATGCTGGATAAAGTCTTATTTTGACGCCGCAGCACATTTGATGCAAACCTGTCATTTCAGCTCAACGGTCAAATTTGACCGCTTCCTGCCAATATGAGACTGTTTTTCACAACGTTTGCCCTGAAAGTGCCAGGTACTGCAGATGACAGAAACACACGGGAAAACTCTGCAAAATGCTTCTTCTAATGTAAAATAGTGTTTCCATGCTGGATAAAGTCTTATTTTGACGCCGCAGCACATTTGATGCAAACCTGTCATTTCAGCTCAAACGGTCAAATTTGACCGCTCCTGCCAATATGAGACTGTTTTTCACAACGTTTGCCCTGAAAGTGCCAGGTACTGCAGATGACAGAAACACACGGGAAAACTCTGCAAAATGCTTCTTCTAATGTAAAATAGTGTTTCCATGCTGGATAAAGTCTTATTTTGACGCCGCAGCACATTTGATGCAAACCTGTCATTTCAGCTCAAACGGTCAAATTTGACCGCTCCTGCCAATATGAGACTGTTTTTCACAACGTTTGCCCTGAAAGTGCCAGGTACTGCAGATGACAGAAACACACGGGAAAACTCCTGCAAAATGCTTCTTCTAATGTAAAATAGTGTTTCCATGCTGGATAAAGTCTTATTTTGACGCCGCAGCACATTTGATGCAAACCTGTCATTTCAGCTCAAACGGTCAAATTTGACCGCTCCTGCCAATATGAGACTGTTTTTCACAACGTTTGCCCTGAAAGTGCCAGGTACTGCAGATGACAGAAACACACGGGAAAACTCTGCAAAATGCTTCTTCTAATGTAAAATAGTGTTTCCATGCTGGATAAAGTCTTATTTTGACGCCGGCAGCACATTTGATGCAAACCTGTCATTTCAGCTCAAACGGTCAAATTTGACCGCTCCTGCCAATATGAGACTGTTTTTCACAACGTTTGCCCTGAAAGTGCCAGGTACTGCAGATGACAGAAACACACGGAAAACCTGCAAAATGCTTCTTCTAATGTAAAATAGTGTTTCCATGCTGGATAAAGTCTTATTTTGACGCCGCAGCACATTTGATGCAAACCTGTCATTTCAGCTCAAACGGTCAAATTTGACCGCTCCTGCCAATATGAGACTGTTTTTCACAACGTTTGCCCTGAAAGTGCCAGGTACTGCAGATGACAGAAACACACGGAAAACTCTGCAAAATGCTTCTTCTAATGTAAAATAGTGTTTCCATGCTGGATAAAGTCTTATTTTGACGCCGCAGCACATTTGATGCAAACCTGTCATTTCAGCTCAAACGGTCAAATTTGACCGCTCCTGCCAATATGAGACTGTTTTTCACAACGTTTGCCCTGAAAGTGCCAGGTACTGCAGATGACAGAAACACACGGAAAACTCTGCAAAATGCTTCTTCTAATGTAAAATAGTGTTTCCATGCTGGATAAAGTCTTATTTTGACGCCGCAGCACATTTGATGCAAACCTGTCATTTCAGCTCAAACGGTCAAATTTGACCGCTCCTGCCAATATGAGACTGTTTTTCACAACGTTTGCCCTGAAAGTGCCAGGTACTGCAGATGACAGAAACACACGGGAAAATCCTGCAAAATGCTTCTTCTAATGTAAAATAGTGTTTCCATGCTGGATAAAGTCTTATTTTGACGCCGCAGCACATTTGATGCAAACCTGTCATTTCAGCTCAAACGGTCAAATTTGACCGCTCCTGCCAATATGAGACTGTTTTTCACAACGTTTGCCCTGAAAGTGCCAGGTACTGCAGATGACAGAAACACACGGGAAAACTCTGCAAAATGCTTCTTCTAATGTAAAATAGTGTTTCCATGCTGGATAAAGTCTTATTTTGACGCCGCAGCACATTTGATGCAAACCTGTCATTTCAGCTCAAACGGTCAAATTTGACCGCTCCTGCCAATATGAGACTGTTTTTCACAACGTTTGCCCTGAAAGTGCCAGGTACTGCAGATGACAGAAACACACGGAAAACTCTGCAAAATGCTTCTTCTAATGTAAAATAGTGTTTCCATGCTGGATAAAGTCTTATTTTGACGCCGCAGCACATTTGATGCAAACCTGTCATTTCAGCTCAAACGGTCAAATTTGACCGCTCCTGCCAATATGAGACTGTTTTTCACAACGTTTGCCCTGAAAGTGCCAGGTACCGCAGATGACAGAAACACACGGAAAACTCTGCAAAATGCTTCTTCTAATGTAAAATAGTGTTTCCATGCTGGATAAAGTCTTATTTTGACGCCGCAGCACATTTGATGCAAACCTGTCATTTCAGCTCAAACGGTCAAATTTGACCGCTCCTGCCAATATGAGACTGTTTTTCACAACGTTTGCCCTGAAAGTGCCAGGTACTGCAGATGACAGAAACACACGGGAAAACTCTGCAAAATGCTTCTTCTAATGTAAAATAGTGTTTCCATGCTGGATAAAGTCTTATTTTGACGCCGCAGCACATTTGATGCAAACCTGTTCATTTCAGCTCAAACGGTCAAATTTGACCGCTCCTGCCAATATGAGACTGTTTTTCACAACGCTTGCCCTGAAAGTGCCAGGTACTGCAGATGACAGAAACACACGGGAAAACTCTGCAAAATGCTTCTTCTAATGTAAAATAGTGTTTCCATGCTGGATAAAGTCTTATTTTGACGCCGCAGCACATTTGATGCAAACCTGTTATTTCAGCTCAAACGGTCAAATTTGACCGCTCCTGCCAATATGAGACTGTTTTTCACAACGTTTGCCCTGAAAGTGCCAGGTACTGCAGATGACAGAAACACACGGGAAAAACTCTGCAAAATGCTTCTTCTAATGTAAAATAGTGTTTCCATGCTGGATAAAGTCTTATTTTGACGCCGCAGCACATTTGATGCAAACCTGTCATTTCAGCTCAAACGGTCAAATTTGACCGCTCCTGCCAATATGAGACTGTTTTTCACAACGTTTGCCCTGAAAGTGCCAGGTACTGCAGATGACAGAAACACACGGGAAAACTCTGCAAATGCTTCTTCTAATGTAAAATAGTGTTTCCATGCTGGATAAAGTCTTATTTTGACGCCGCAGCACATTTGATGCAAACCTGTCATTTCAGCTCAAACGGTCAAATTTGACCGCTCCTGCCAATATGAGACTGTTTTTCACAACGTTTGCCCTGAAAGTGCCAGGTACTGCAGATGACAGAAACACACGGAAAAACTCTGCAAAATGCTTCTTCTAATGTAAAATAGTGTTTCCATGCTGGATAAAGTCTTATTTTGACGCCGGCAGCACATTTGATGCAAACCTGTCATTTCAGCTCAAACGGTCAAATTTGACCGCTCCTGCCAATATGAGACTGTTTTTCACAACGTTTGCCCTGAAAGTGCCAGGTACTGCAGATGACAGAAACACACGGGAAAACTCTGCAAAATGCTTCTTCTAATGTAAAATAGTGTTTCCATGCTGGATAAAGTCTTATTTTGACGCCGCAGCACATTTGATGCAAACCTGTTATTTCAGCTCAAACGGTCAAATTTGACCGCTCCTGCCAATATGAGACTGTTTTTCACAACGTTTGCCCTGAAAGTGCCAGGTACTGCAGATGACAGAAACACACGGGAAAACTCTGCAAAATGCTTCTTCTAATGTAAAATAGTGTTTCCATGCTGGATAAAGTCTTATTTTGACGCCGGCAGCACATTTGATGCAAACCTGTCATTTCAGCTCAAACGGTCAAATTTGACCGCTCCTGCCAATATGAGACTGTTTTTCACAACGTTTGCCCTGAAAGTGCCAGGTACTGCAGATGACAGAAACACACGGGAAAACTCTGCAAAATGCTTCTTCTAATGTAAAATAGTGTTTCCATGCTGGATAAAGTCTTATTTTGACGCCGCAGCACATTTGATGCAAACCTGTCATTTCAGCTCAAACGGTCAAATTTGACCGCTCCTGCCAATATGAGACTGTTTTTCACAACGTTTGCCCTGAAAGTGCCAGGTACTGCAGATGACAGAAACACACGGGAAAACTCTGCAAAATGCTTCTTCTAATGTAAAATAGTGTTTCCATGCTGGATAAAGTCTTATTTTGACGCCGCAGCACATTTGATGCAAACCTGTCATTTCAGCTCAAACGGTCAAATTTGACCGTTCCTGCCAATATGAGACTGTTTTTCACAACGTTTGCCCTGAAAGTGCCAGGTACTGCAGATGACAGAAACACACGGAAAACTCTGCAAAATGCTTCTTCTAATGTAAAATAGTGTTTCCATGCTGGATAAAGTCTTATTTTGACGCCGCAGCACATTTGATGCAAACCTGTCATTTCAGCTCTAACGGTCAGTTTTGAGCGCTTCCAGCCAATATGAGACTGTTTTTCACAACGTTTGCCCTGAAAGTGCCAGGTACTGCAGATGACAGAAACACACGGGAAAACTCTGCAAAATGCTTCTTCTAATGTAAAATAGTGTTTCCATGCTGGATAAAGTCTTATTTTGACGCCGCAGCACATTTGATGCAAACCTGTCATTTCAGCTCAAACGGTCAAATTTGACCGCTCCTGCCAATATGAGACTGTTTTTCACAACGTTTGCCCTGAAAGTGCCAGGTACTGCAGATGACAGAAACACACGGGAAAACTCTGCAAAATGCTTCTTCTAATGTAAAATAGTGTTTCCATGCTGGATAAAGTCTTATTTTGACGCCGCAGCACATTTGATGCAAACCTGTCATTTCAGCTCAAACGGTCAAATTTGACCGCTCCTGCCAATATGAGACTGTTTTTCACAACGTTTGCCCTGAAAGTGCCAGGTACTGCAGATGACAGAAACAGGAAAAAAAAATTTTTTAAAAAAAAAAAAAAATTTTTTTTTTTTTTTTTTTGGGGGGGTTTTTGGGGGGTTTTTTGGGGTTTTTTTGGGCCCAAAAGGAAATTTTCCCTTAAAAATTTTTTTTTTTAAAAAAAAGGGGGGAAAAAAAAAAAAAAATTTTTTTTAAAAATTTTTAAAATTTTTTTTTTTTTTTTAAAAAAAGGGGGCCCCCAAAAACCCGGGGGTTTTTTTGGTTTTTTTGGGGGGGGGGTTTAAATTTTGGGGGGGAAAAAAAAGGAAAACCTTTTTAAAAAAACCCCCTTTTTTTCCAAAATTTTTTTTAAAAGGGTTTGGGTTTTTTTTGGGGGTTTTCCCCCCGGGGGGGGGTTTTTCCCCGGCCCCTTTTTTTTAAAAAAAGGGGGGTTTTTTAAAAAAACTGGGGGGTTTTTTTTTTTAAAAAAAAAAAAATTTTTTGAAAAAAAAATTTTTTTTTTTTTTTTTTTTTTTGGGGGGGGTTTTTTTTTTCCCCCCCCCCCCCCCAAAGGGGGGGGGGCCAAAAGCCAAGGTTTGGGGTTTTTTTTGTTTTAAAATTTGGGGCCCCAAAAAAAAAAAAACCCCCCTTTTTTTTAAAAGGGGGTTTTTTTTTTTTTTTTTTTTTTTTTCCCCCCCCTTTTTTTTAAAAAAAATTTTTCCTTTTTTGGGGGTTTTTTTCCCGGGGGTTAAAAAAAAACCCCAAAATTTTTTCCCCAAAAAAAATTTTTTAAATTTTTGGGGGTTTTTTTAAAAAACCCAATTTAAAAAAATTTTTTTTTTTGTTTTTTTTTTTAAAAGGGGGGGGCCCCCAAAAAAAAATTTTTTTTTTTGGGAAAAAAGGGGGCCCGGGCCCCTTTTTTTTTTTAAAAAAAAAAATTTTTTTTTGGGGCCTTTTTTTTTCCCCATTAAAAAAAGGGGAAAAAAATTTTTTTTTTTTTTTTTTGGGGGTTTTTTGGTTTTTGGGGGGGGATTTTAAAAGGGAAACCCCCCCCCAAAAAAAAAAACCAAAAACCCCTTTTTTTTTAAAAAATTTTTAAAAGTTTTTTAAAAAACCCCTTTGGGGGCCCAAAAAAAAAAGGGGGTTTTTTTTTTTTCCCCCTTTTTTTTCCCCCGGGAAAAAAAAAAAAGGGGGGGGGCCTTAAAATTTTTTTTTAAAAAAATTTTTTTTTAAAAACCCAAAAAAAAAAAATTTTTAAATCCTTTTTTAAAGAAAATTTTTAAAAAATTTTTTTTTTTTGCCCCCCCAAAAAAAAAGGGAAAAAAAAAAAACCCTTTTTTTCCCCCCTTTTTTTTTTTTCCCCCCTTTTTAAAAAATTTAACCCCTTTTTTAAAAAAAAGGGGGGCCCCCCCCCAAAAAAAAAAACCGGCCCCTTTTTTAAAAATTTTTTTTTTTTTTAAAAATTTAACAAACCCAAAAAAAATTTTTGGGGTTTTTAAAATTTTTTTTCCCTTAAAAACCCCCCCCCCAAAAAAAAAAAAGGGGGCCCCCCCAAAAATTTTTTTCCCGGAAAATTTTTTTTTTGGGAAAAAAACCCCCGGGCCCCCAAAAAAAAAAATTTTTGGGGGTTTTTTAAAAAAAATTTTTTTTCCCCCCCAAAAAAAAAAAATTTTTTAAAAAAAATTTTTTTTGGGAAAAAAAAAAATTTTTTCAAAATTTTTTTTTTTTTGGTTTTAAAAAAAAAGGTTTTCCCTTTTTTTTTTTCCCGGTTGCGGAAAAACCTTCCGGAAAACCCAAAAAAAAAAAAAGGGGAAAGGGGTAAAAAAAGGGGGGGCCCCCCCCCTTTTAAAATTTTTTTTTGGGTTTTAAACCCTTTTTTGGGGCGTTTTTTTTTTCCCCCTTTTTTTTTGCGGGGAAAAAAACCCCCAAAAAAAAATTTTTTAAATTTTAAAAAAAGGGGGGGGGCAAAACCCGGGGGAAAAAAAAACCCTTTTTTTTTTTTAAAAAAAAATTTTTTTTTTTTTTTTAAAATTTCCCTTTAAATTAAAGGGGAAATTTCCCAAAAAAATTAAAAAAAAGGGGGGTTTTCCCTTTTTTAAAAAAATTTTTAAAAAAAGGGGAAATTTTTAAAAAAAAACCCCTTTTTTAAAAAAATTTTTTTCGGAAAATTTTTTTCCCCCCTTTTAAAAAATTTTTTTTGCCCGGGGGAAATTTTTCCCCCCGGGGAAAAAATTTTTTTTTAAAAAAAAAAAAATTTTAAATTTTTTAAAAAATTTTGCCCCTTTTAAAAATTTTTTTTAGGGGGCCTTTTCCCCCAAAGGCTTTTTTTGGGGGGAAAGGCCGGTTCCCGGAAAAGAAAAAAACCTTTCCCAAAAGGGGGAAAAAAAAACCCCGGGTTTTTTTTTAATTAAAAAGGTTTTTAAACCCGGAAAAAAAACCCTTTTTTTTCCCCCCATTTCCCCCCTTGGGGTTTCCCCCCCCGGGGGGGGGGTTTTTTTTTTTTTTTTAAAAAAAAATTTTTTTTAAAAATTTTAAAAAAATTTTCCCCTTTTTTTTCTTTTTTAAGGGGGTTTTTTCCCCCGGGTTTTTTTTCCCCCCTTTTTTCCCCCCCGGGGGAAAAAAAAAAAATTTTTTAAAAAAAAGGGGCCTTTTTAAAATTTTTTTTTTTTTTTGCCCCTTTTTTTTGGGGGGGAAAAAGAAACCCCCCAAAATTTTGGGTTTTTTTTTTTTTTTTTTTTTTTCCCCCCAAACCCAAAAAAAAAAAAAATCCAAAATTTTTTTGGGGTTTTTTTTAAAATTTTTTTTCCCCAAAAAATTTGGGAACCCTTAAAAAATTTTTCCCCCCCAAAAAAAAAAAGGGGGGGGAAAAAAAAGGGTTTTAAAAAATTTTTTTTTTTTTAAAAAAAAAAATTTTTTTTTAAAGGGTTTTTTCCCCCCTTTTTTTTTTTTTTTTAAAAAAAATTTTTTTTTTTGGCCCCGGGCCCGGGGGGGTTTTTTTTTCCCGGGGGTTTTTTTTTTAAAAAAAAAAATTTTTTTTGGGGGGGGGTTCCCCCTTTTTAAAAACCCCAAAATTTTTTAAAAAGGGGGGTGGGCCCCCGGAAAACCCAAAAATTTTTAAAAAAAGGTTTTAAAATTTTTTTTTGGGGTTTTTTTAAAAAAAATTTTTTAAAAGGGGGAAAACCCCTTTTAAAAAAAACCTTTCCCAAAAATTTTTTACAAAAACCCCAAAACCGGAAAAATTTTTAAAAAAAAAATTTTAAAAAATTTTTTTTTTTTTTTTTTTTTTTTTTTTTAAATTTTTTTGTAAATTAAAATTTTTCCCCAAAAATTTTTTTTTTTGGAAATTTTTTTTGGGTTTTCCCAAAAAAACCCCCCCAAAAAAAAAAAAAGGTTTTCCCGGGGAAAATTTTTTTTGGGAAAAAACCTTTTTTCCCCCCCCAAAGGCCTTTCCCCTTTCTTTTTTCCCCCCCTTTTTAAAATTTTTTGGTTTTTTAAAAAGCCCCAAAAAAAAAGAAAAATTTTTTTTTTTAAAAAAATTTTTCCCGGGAAAATTTTTTTTCCCCCCCCTTTTTTGGGGTTTTTAGCCCGGGAAATTTTTTTTTTGGGGGGGAAAAAAAAGGCCCAAAACCCCGGAAAAACCCCAAAAACCCAAAAAAATTTTTTGAAAAAGGGGTTTTTTTGGAAAAATTTTTTTCCCCCCCAAAAAATTTTAACCCCCAAAAAATTTTTCCCCCCAAAAAAATTTTTTTCCCCCAAAAAAAAAAGCCAAAATTTTCCGGGGAAAAAAAATTTTTTTTTTTTATTTTCCCCCCGGGGGAAAAAAAAAAATTTTTCAACCCCCGGGGGCCCCCCCGGGTTTTTTTTTTTTTTGTTGGAAATTTTTTTTGCCCAAAAAAAAAAACCCGCAAATTTTCCCCCCCAAAAAGGTTTTTTTTAAAAAATTTTTTTTTCCCCCAAAAATTTTTTTTTTTTCCCCCCCCCCCCCCCTTAAAAATTTTTTTCCCCCTTTTTTTTTTCCCCCCAAAAAAAAAAAAAATTTAAAAAAAAAAAATTTTTTTTTTTTAAAAAAATTTTTTTTTTTTTGGGAAAAAAAAGGGGGAACCCCTTTAACCAAAATTTTTTCCCCCCCCTTTTGGGGGTTTTGGTTTTTAAATTTTTTTGGTTTCCCAAAAACCCAAAAAAAAAAAAAAAAATTTAAATTTTTTTTAAAAAATTTTTCCCGGGTTAAAAAAAAAAAAAAAATTAAATTTTTCCCTTTTCCCAAAAAATTTTTTTCCCTTTTAAAAAAATTTTTCCCAAAAAAGGGGGGGGAAAAAAAAAAAATTAAAAATTTTTTTGGAAAATATTTTCCCGGGAAAAAATTTTTTTTTTTCCCCCTTTTTTTTGGGGAAAAAAAATTTTTTTTTCGTTTCCCCAAAAATTTTTTTTTAAAAAAAGGGGGGGCCGGAAAAAACCTTTAAAAATTTTTTCCCCCCTTTTTAAAAAAATTTTTTTAGCCGGGAAAATTTTTTCCCCCCTTTTTTAAAAATTTTTTTTTCCCCTTTTTGGTTTTTTTCCCCCCCCAAAAAACCCTTTTTGAAAAACCAAGGGGAAAACCCCAAAAAAAAAAATTAAAATGTTCCTTTTTAAAATTTTTTTGGGGTTGGGGGTTTTTTAAACCCCCCTTTTTTTTTTAAAATTAAATTTACCCCCAAAAAATTTTTCCCCTTTTTTTTTTTTAAAGGAAAAAAAATTAAAAAAAAATTTTTTTAAAATTTTTCCCAAAAAAAGGGGTTTTTAGGGGGGGTTTTTTTCCCCCTTTTTTTAAAATTTTTTCCCCCCCTTAAATTTTTCCCCGGGGAAAAAAAGGGGGAAAACCCGGGGGGGAAAAAAAAAACCCAAAAAAAAAAAAATTTTTTTTTTTAAAGTTTAAAAATTTTTTTCCCGGGGGAAAATTTTTTCCCCCAAAAGGAAAAATTTTTTTTTAAAAAATTTTTTTTTTTTTCCCCCCCCTTTTTTTTTTTTTTCCAAAAAAGGGGGTTCCTTTTTTAAAAAATTTTAAAGGGAAAACTTTTTTAAGGGTTTTTTCCTTTTAAAAAGTTTTTTTAAAAAAAAAACCCCCCCCCAAAATTTTAAAAAAGGGGTTTTTTGTTCCGGAATTAAAAAACCCCAAAAGGGGGAAAACTTCCTTTTTTAAAAAAAAACCCCCGGAAAAATTTTTTTTTAAAAAAATTTTTTAAAAAAAGTCTTTTTTCCCCCCCCAAAATTTTGGGTTTTTTTTTTTTTAAAATTTCCCCCAAAAAAAAAACCCCGGCCCAAAAAGGCCCCCTTTTTTAAAAAAAGGGCCCAAAAATTTTTTTTTAAAAATTTTTTTTTTATTTCCCAAAAATTTTTTTCCAAATTAATTTTTCCCAACCTTTTTAAATTCCGGTTTTGGGGGGCCCCAAGGGGCCCCCCAAAAAAAAAAAAAAAACCCCCCTTTTTTTTTTTTAAAAATTTTTTTAAAAGTCTTTTTTCCCCCTTTTTTTTTTTTCCCCAAAAAAAAAAAACCCTTTTTTTTCCCTTAAAAATTTTTTTTTGGGCCCCCCCCGGGGGGAAAAAAAAAAACCCCAAAACCTTTTCTTGGGAAAAAACCCCGGGGAAAAATTTAAATTTTTTTTTTAAATTTTGCCCCCCCAAAAAAGGGTTTTTTTAAAAAATTTTTTTTTTAAAAAAAAAAAAAAATTTTTAAAAAAAAACCCCCCCTTTCCAAAAACCCCAAAAAAAAACCCCCCCAAAAAAAATTTTTTTGGGGGAATTTTTAAAAATTTTTTTTTAAAAGGGGCTTTTTCCCCCCCCCTTTTAAAATTTTTAAATTTCCCAAAATTTGGGAAAAAACCCAAAAAAAAGCCCAAATTTTTAAAAAATTTTCCCCGGGAAAAAAATTTTTTTTAAAAATTTTTTTTTCCTTTTTAAAAAATTTTTTTTAAAAAATTTTTTTTTTAATTTTGGGGGTTTTTTGTTTTTTCCCCCCTTTTTTTAAAAAAAAAAACTTAACCCAAAAATTTTTTTGGGGGTTTTTTTTTAAAAAAATTTTTTCCCAATTTTTTTTTAAAAAAAATTTTTTCCCAAAACCCCCCCCTTTTTTTGGGGGAAAAAAAAATTTTTTTTTAAAACCCAAAAAAGGCCCGGGAAAAAATTTTTTTTTTTTTTTTAAATTTTTTCCTTAAAACCCTTTTTTTTTTTTCCCCCTTTTTTTTGAAAAAAGGGGCCCCCCAAAAAATTTTTTTTTTCCCCCCCCCCCCCTTTTTTTTTTTTTAAAAAAAATTTTTTTTTTTTCCCCCTTTTTAAAAATTTTCCCCCCCAAAAAATTTTGGGGCCCCCCTTTTAAAAAAAACCCCCCCCCCAAAAACCCCCGGGAAAAAAAAAATTTAAAATTTTTTTTGGGAAAAATTTTTTTTTTATTTAACCGGGAAAATTTCCCCCCCCTTTTTTTTTTTTTGGGGGGCCCCCCCCCAAAAAAAAAAAAAAAATTTTTTTTTTTTAAAAAGGGGGTTTTTAAAAATTTTTTTTAATTTTAAAAAACCCCTTTTTAAAACCCCTTTTTTTTTAAACCCTTTTTTCCCCCCTTTAAACCCCAAAAAAAAATTTCCCCTTTTTTTTTTTTAAAAAGGGAAAATTTAAAAAAAAGGGGAAAAAGGGGTTTTTTTTTTCTTAAAATTTTTTTGGGGCCCTTTTTGGAAAATTTTTTTTTTGGGGGGGAAAAAACCCCTGTAATTTTGGTTTTTTTTTTCCCCCCCAAAAGAAAACCCCGGGCCCCAAAAAACCCCTTTTTTAAAAGGCCCCGGGAAAACCCCTTTTTTTTTTGCCCCCCTTTTTTTTTGGGGGTTTTCCCAAAACCCTTTTTTTTGGGGCCCAAAAAAGGGGGCCCCAAAAAAAAAAATTTTAAAAATTTTAAAAAAAAACCCCCCGGGGAAAAAAATTTTTTCCCCCAAAAAAAAATTTTTTTTTTTTTTTAAAAAAAAAAAATTTTTTTTTTTTCCCTTTTTTTGGTTTTCCCTAAAAAACCCGGGGGGCCCCCTTTTTTAAAAAAAAAAATTTAAAAAGTTTTTTTTTTTTTTTAATTTTTTGGGGTTCCCCCCCCTTTTTTTTTTTTTTTGGGGGGTTTTTTTTGGGGCCCCCCCGAAAACCTTTTTTTTGGGAAAAAAAAAAGGGAAAACTTTTTTGGGTTTTTTTTTTAAAAAAAATTTTTTTTTTTTTTTTTTTTTTAAATTTTAAACCCCTTTTTTGGCCCGGGCCCCCTTCAAAGTAAAAAACCCCCGGGAAAAAGGAAAAATTTTTTTTAAATTTTTTTTAAAAAACCCCCCCCCCCAAAAAAAAAAAAAAAAAAAGGGGCCCAAACCCGGTAAAAAAAGGGGGGGGGCCCCCCTTTTTAAAAAAAGGTTTTTAAAATTTTTTTTTTAAAAGGGGGGCCCCTTTTAAAAAAAATTTTTCCCCCAAAAAATTTTTTTTCCCCAAAAAATTTTTTTAAAATTTTTCCCCCCAATTAAAAAAAACCCCCCCCTGAAAACCTTTTTTTAAAAAAAGGCCCGGGGAAAAAATTTTTTTTCCCCCGGGGTTTTTTTTTTTAAATCAAATTTTGGGGGTTTGAAAAATTTTTTTAAAGGGCCCCCTTTTTGCCAAAAAACCCAAAAATTTTTTTATTAAAAGGGGCCCAAAAAAAAATTTTTTTTCCCCCCCAAATTTTTTTTTTTTTTTTAAACCCCCTTTTTTAAAAAAATTTTTTTTTTTCCCCCCCCCCCCAAAAAAAAAAACCTTTTTTTTGGGGAAAAAAAAAAGGGGTTTTAAATTTTTTTTTTTAAATAAACCCTTTTAAAAAATTTTTTTTTCCCCTTTTAAAAATTTTTTTCCGGGGAAAAAAAAACCGGTTTCCCCTTTCAAAAAAAAAATTTTTTTTTTTAAAATTTTCCCCCCGGGGGGGGCCCCCCAAAAAAACCCCTTTTTTTTCCTTTTAAAGTTTTTTAAAAAGGGGGGTTTTTTTTTTTTCCCCCCCAAAAAAAGGGCCCCCCAAATTTTTTTCCCTTTTTAAAAGGGGGGGGAAAAAAAACCCAAAACCTTAAAATTTTTTTTTTTTCCCCCGGGTTTAAAAATTTTTTTTAAAATTTTTTTTCCCCTTTTTTTTTTTTTGGGGGGAAAAAGGGGAAAAAAAAAAAACCCCCCCCCCCAAAAAAAAAAAAAAAAAAAATTTTCCCCCAAGGAAATTTGGGTTTTTTTAAAAAAGGGGGGGTTTTTGGGGGTTTTTTTAAAACCCCGGCCCCCCAAAAAACCCCAAAAAAATTTTCCCTTTTTTTAAAGGGGCCCCAAAAAAAAAAAAAATTTTCCCCCAAAAAAAGTTTTTCCCCTTAAAATTTTTTGGGGGCCCCTTTTCCCCAAAAAGGTTTTTTCCAAATTTTGGGCCCCCCCAAAAGGGCGGGGGAAAAAAAATTTTTTTAAAAAAAAAAAGGGGTTTTTTTTTAAAAAATTTTTTAAAAAGTCTTTTTTTCCCCTTTAAAAAAACCCCCCAAAAATTTTTTTCCCCTTTTTTTGGGGGGGAAAAAAAAAAAACCCAAAACCTTCCAAAAAAAACCCCTTTTAAAAAAAATGCTTTTAATTTAAATTTTTTTTCCCCCTTTTTTTGTTTTTTTTCCCCCGGGCCCAAAAATTTTTTAATTTTTTTTAAACCTTTCCCCAAAATTTTTTAAACCCCGGGGGTTCCCCAAAAAAAAAAAAATTTTTTAAAAAATTTTTTTTTGGGGGAAAAAGGGCCCCCCCAAAAAAAAAATTTTTTCCCCCAAAAAAATTTTTTTTCCCCCCCAAAAATTTTTTTAAATTTAAAAAGGGGAAAAAAAAAAAAAAAAATTTTTAAATTTTTTTTAAATTTTGGGGCCCCCCTTTTTGTTTTTTTTTCCCCCCCGGGAAAAATTTTTTTAAAAAAATTTTTTTTCAACCCCAAAAGGCCGGTTTTCCCGGGAAAAAGGGAAAATTAAAAAAAAAAAAATTTTAAAATTTTTTTTTTTGGGGTTTTTTTTTTTTTACCCCCCAAATTTTTAAAAAATAGTGTTTCCCTGCTGGATAAAGTTTTTTTGCCCGCCTTTGATCAAACCCATTTCACTCAAACGGGCAAATTTACCCCTTCCTGAATTAAAACTTTTTCCTTTGCCCTGGTGCGGTACTGCGATAAAAAAAACCGGGGAAAACTCTCAAAATGTTCTTCAATGAAAATAGGGTTTCCATGCTGGAAAAAGTCTTATTTTTACCCGGGGCTTTTTTATGCAAACCTGTCATTTCATTTCAAAGCGGTAAAATTGACGTTCTGCCATCCAGAATATTTCACAACGATTTGCCCTATAAATTACCGGGTACTGCAGATGATGACAGAAACACACGGGAAGGAAACTCTGCAAAATACTTCTTCTAATGTAAAAATGAAGATGTTCAATGCTGAAGAGTCTTATTTCTACGCTTGGCAGCACATTTGATGCAAACCTGTCAGGCTTCGCTCTAAGCGGTAAAGGGTGACGTTCCTCACATATCTGAGACTGTTTTCACAGCGTTTGCCTAAGTGCAGGTACTGCAGATAGCCAAACACACGGGAAAACTCTGCAAAATGCGCCTTCAATTCTAATGGTACCAGAGCCCATCATTTCAGCAGCTCAAACAGTAAAATTGACCGTTCCCTGCCAATACGAGACTCTTTTTTCTGGTTGCCTAAGTGCAGGTACTGCAGATGACAGAAACCTGGAAAACTCTGCAAAATGCTTCTAATGTAAAATAGCGTTTCAATGCTGGGAAAAGTCTTATTTCTCGCGGCAGCACATTTTAATTTCAAACCTGTCATTTTCAGCTCAAAGGTAAAATTGTATTTCTCCTGCCAATCTGAGTTCTTTTTCCTGGCATTTGCCCTGAAAGTACCAGGTACTGCAGATAACGAAAACCTGCAGAAAACTCTGCAAAATGCTTCTTCTAATGATGCAAACCTGTCATTTCAGCTCAAACGGTAAAATTTGACCGTTCCTGCCAATACAAGAGACTGTTTTTCACAACGTTTGCCCTGAAAGTGCCAGGTACTGCAAAGTATGAACGAAAACACAGGAAAACTCACCAAAATGCTTCTAACTTCTAATGTAAAATAGAGTATTTCATGCTGGAAGAATCTTATTTCTCACCGGCAGCACATTTTGATGCAAACCTGTCATCATTCGACTCAAGCAGGTTAAATTTGACAGTTCCTGTAATCTGAGACTGTTTTCCTTCACAACGTTTGCCCTGAAAAGTGCCAGGTACTGCAGATAACCCAAACACGGAAAACTCTGCAAAATGCTTCTTCTAATGTAAAATAGTGTTTCCATACTGGAAAAAGTCTTATTCTCACCCGACAACGCATTTTGATGCAAACCTGTCGTGTTTCAGCTCAAACGGTAAAATATTGACCGTTCCTGCCAATCTGACACTTCTTTTCCACAACGTTTGCCCTGAAAGTGCAAGGTACCCACGGATGATAGAAACACTACGGAAAACTCTGCAAAATGCTTCTTCCTAATGGTGCAGTGTTTCCATGCTGTCATTTCAGCTGCAAACCTGGCTGATTTCAACTCTTGTAAGCGCTTCCTGCCCATATGAGACTATTTTCACAACGTTTGCCTGAAAGTGCCAGGTACTGCAGATGACAGAAACACACGGGGAAAACTCTGCAAAATGCGCTTCTTCTAATGATGGAAAAGTCAAACCACCTGTCATTTCAGCTCAAACGAGTAAATTTGACCGTTCCTGCCAATCTGAGACTGTTTTCTAGCGTTTGCCCTGAAAGTGCCGGGTACTGCAGATGACAAGAAACACCGCGGAAAACTCTGCAAATACTTCTTCTAATGTAAAATAGGTGTTTCTACATGCTGGAAAAAGTCTTATTTCTACGCCCGGCCTTGGCACATTTGTTGATGCAAACCTGTCATTTTCAGCTCAAACGGTAAATTTAGGCGATTCCTGCCAATATGAGACTATTTTTCACAACGTTGCCCCTGAAAGTGCCAGGTACTGCAGATGACAGAAACACACAGGAAAACTCTGCAAAATGCTTCTTCTAATGTAAAATAGTGTTTCTTTGATGCAAACCTGTCATTTCAGCTCAAGCGGTAAATTTTGACCGTTCCTGCCAATATGAGACTGTTTTTTCACAACGTTTGCCTAGAAAGTGCCAGGTACTGCAGATGACCAGAAACACAGGGAAAACTCTGCAAAATGCTTCTTCTAATGTAAAATAGTGTTTCCATGCTGGATAAAGTCTTATCTTTGGCCCGGCAGCGCATTTGATACAAACCTGTCATTTCAGCTCAAACGGTAAATTTGACCCGTTCCTGCCAATATGAGACTGTTTTCACAACGTTTGCCCTGAAAGTGCCAGGTACTGCAGATGACAGAAACACAGGAAAACTCACAAAATGCTTCTTCTAATGTAAAATAGTGTTTCCATGCTGGAAAAAGTCTTATTTTGCCGCCCGGCAGCACATTTGATGCAAACCTGTCATTTCAGCTCAAGCGGTAAAATTTGACCGTTCCTGCCAATATGAGACTGTTTTCACAACGTTTGCCCTGAAAGTGCCAGGTACTGCAGATGACAGAAACACACGGGAAAACTCTGCAAAATGCTTCTTCTTCTAATGTAAAATAGTGTTTCCATGCTGGAAAAAGTCTTATTTGACCCTTGCAGCACATTTGATGCAAACCTGTCATTTCAGCTCAAACGGTAAAATTTGACCGTTCCTGCCCATATGAGACTGTTTTTCACAACGTTTGCCTGAAAGTGCCAGGTACTGCAGATGACAGAAACTTACACACGGAAAACTCTGCAAAAATGCTTCTTCTAATGTAAATAGTGTTTCCATGCTGGAAAAAGTCTTATTTTGACGCCGACAGCACATTTGATACCAAACCTGTCATTTCAGCTCAAACGGTAAAATTTGACCGTTCCTGCCCATGAGACTGTTTTTCACAACGTTTGCCCTGAAAGTGCCAGGTACTGCAGATGACAGAAAAACACATGGTGTTTAAGGAAAACTCTGCAAATACTTCTTTGATTTCCAGTCAGGGTACCTTCAGAGACACACAAACATCTGTTAGCATGTCATCAAACATCTTACTCCTAAACCTGTATTTAGAAGAAATTATAAAATTCAACTGTACGTATCAATACAAAGCTGCACTTTTCAAAATGTGCATTAAACAGTGAGTTAAATAATATTCAATGGAATGTGAAATGGTCACTTGTAGCACGAGGGCCACTCAGAATGAGCTCCTTACTCTGCAGCTCATTTCACATTTAGCCTTTTTCTACAGCCTGCACATCAGTGACGTGTTTGACTCTCAGCAATTATGCCAGTTTCCCTGGTCCAGATCTTTGCTCACTCACTGATTCCTCTGCCAACAAAGCTAAATGTTCTGATGTACATTTATTAGCTTTTGACTGATTTTGTAATGGCAAAAGCATTGGTTTAATGCATTTAAACATACTATTCTGCCCTCACAAGAATGCAGCTGACTTCATAACATGGAGAATCCCATTGACAGGTTAGCGCATTAGCATGGGTCACACACATACGCAGCCTCCTCCCAAAAGTTGCTGCACTGACTGCAAATCCTGACATTTTAGTCATCTCTGAGTCTTGGCTTAAGACATTCAGCCCCAACTCTGCTGTTTCCATCCCTGGCTACAATATTTTTGGTAGTTCCAAGGGGTGTGGGGTCGCTGTCTATTGTAGGGATAACTTGCAGTGCGCTGTGATTTCCTCTAAATCTGTGGCCAAACAGTTGGAGATGATTGTTGTAAAATCTCTCACTGTTGCTGGTTGTTACAGGCCGCCCTCTGCCCCTGCCTGTGCTCTGCCTGCTCCAAGTGAGCTGATTGCCCCTCACACCTCCTCTGAATTTCTCCTGCTAGGGGACTTGAATTGGGATGTGCTTGACCCTCCATCTTCTGTGCAGTTACAGCTGGATGCACTAAACCTGTCCCAGATTGTGCAGGCCCCTACCAGATACAATACCAAGACTATGGAATGTGGCACATTCATTAATTGATGTTACACTCACCAACAGGCCAGACAGGTATACATTTGGAGTTTTTTGTCAAAGCTTCAGTGACCATTACAATGTAGCTTGTGTGCAAGAGCACCATCTCAAGAAGCCCTCCCTTGATTGTTTTCAAACGCCTCCAGAAAAACTTTAACGAAGAGACTTTTTTATATGACCTGACACAAGTTGAATGGCACAGAATTGGTCTTGTCCCTGATGTGGAAGACGCCTGGACATACTTTAAAACTTTGTTGGGTGCCATCTTGAACAAACATGCTCCTCTCAAAAGAATGAGGATAAAAAAGCGTCTCAGTCCCTGGTTCAGTTCTGATCTGTCTGAGCTTATTGGCCATAAACAGCACCTATGGCGTAAAGCAAATTCTTCTAATGAAACATCAGACTGGCAGACATACAGGGCAATAAGAAACAGATGTACTCAGTCAGTCAGACACGCAAAATCCAGCTTTTTTCAAACAGCAACTCGTTGCCAATCGCTCTGACCCCAAAAATTCTGGAACACTGTCAAATCAATAGAAAAGAAAAATATGTCTTCCCATTTGCCCACTGTTATTAAATCTGATTGTATTGTGATCACAGAAAAAAAAAAGTGGTGGATTATTTCAACACTTTGTCAAAGCTGGTTGTGCTTTTGAGGATATTACACCTCCTCCCAATGTTCCTTCTCTTTCCAGCCTATTCTGGAGTCTGAGGTCCTTGCAGAGCTGCGCACCCTGGACACTCACAAATCTGCTGGACTCACTCATGATTCATTTGAAACACACATAAATGTTGTGCTTACAAATGTCAAATCTAGAACTGGTTTTCTTTATGGTAACAAGTCCTCGCACACACTCTGCAAAACAACTCTTGGTTAAAGTGACAGTCCTCCCAATTATGGTGATATAGTTTACAGGTCAGCCTCCAAAACCCTCCTCCACAAGCTGGATGTTATTTACCATTCTGCTATCCACTTTGTGAATGGAGCTCCGTTTAATACTCACCAGTGCAACCTCTACTCACTGGTGAACTGTCCCTTATTCCACTCCTGCTGACAGAAACATTGGTTTCTATGCATTTACAAAACCTTCACTGGCAAAAGCCCTTCACTGTAAAATGTAATACGTTGACTTTCCTTTAAGTAAAGTCAGCTAAAAGTGTTAAGTTGTTTTGAATGTTTGAATGTTGAATGTTGTTTTGTGTCCCCTTCAACATTTTGAAGGGGATACAAAAACAGTTTATTTTATCTCTAAGAAGAAGAAATTGTGTTCAATTCATTAACATGAACAGCAGATATGAATGTGCACAAGTCTAACTGTGTAATGTGCAAGTGTAATGCAGACATTTGAGACAGCAACAGCTAAAACCTGCTGAGAACATTGTGAGTGAATTCTTAGAGGATGAGTTTAACTGTACTGGAGACTGAGTTCCAATGTAGTCAATTTGGAGGTAACTGGCTATAGAGCCTAATGCTGCTATATGGCCACAATGGTGTCAGCATGAAGAGAGAGGGAAGAAGAAGGCCTGAAAGAAAAGCTGTTGACATTTCTCCTTGTGAACAGCAAAGTATTTAGCAGCCTGTTTGAGAAGAAAGAGCAATGAGGCTGGCTCCAGCAAAAAAAGGGGTGGCCAAGGGGACACTTTCCCAGTACTGAGCAAACCTAACATGTGACATTCTACTGACATTTTGAAGACAATGAGTCAGTGCAAGAGAAGATTTTTGGGGGGAGGGAGTGTATTTTTGCTTTTACGGTCTTGTGTCCAGGTGACAGAAGCACTCTTTGAATAAAGTCAAAGGTGTTGTTGAGGGTATTCCAAGTTGAGGGTGTAAATAAGTGGAAAGAGAAGGCACATGGCATGTGTCAGATTTTTAAGGCCATCCATCAGCACTGTTCCCTCCAAAATGATTGCAGTACCTGAAGCCTGTAGGTGCAGTGAGTCAGAAGAGTCCAGACTGTGTTGAGGTGTCAGTGTCAGGATCCCGATTGAGGTGTGGGACATGTGTGGGTCATCATAGTCCTAAGAAGAATAAGAGCAAGCACAATTACATGTTAGTTATCACCTTGCCTATCTATGATTCTTTGTCACTGCAACATGTGGGCAGACTGATGACAGGGTATAGAAAGCAATCCTTAAGTTAAATTTAATACCTTTTAATAGCTTTTTTACTACCTTTGTATTTTTTTTAAACCATCCGGACACTGAGTTGCAAGTGTTAATCAGCGACCTTATTAACGTTGACTTAGATTTTGACATATATTCAATTCAGTTCAATTCAATTTTATTTATATAGCGCCTTCCACAATCAAAATTGTCTCAAAGTGCTTTACAGAGAACCAGAGTCTGACCCCAGAGCAAGCACTTAAGGCAACAGTGACAAGGAAAAACTCCCTTTTAACAGGAAGAAACCTTGAGCAGAACCTGGCTCATATGGGGGGACCCTCCTGCTGATGGCCGGGCTGGGTGAAAGGAGGAAAAGGAGGAAGATAGGACAACTAGGAATGGAGGAGAGGAGGAGAAGGACATGCAGCATAATACAAACAGGGTTGGCAATGGACAATGTTAGAGGGCCAGCATTTAGATTACAGTTAGTGAACAGTTAGTGGATAATGTGTGCTCAGCAGATTACAGTTATGATAGGAAACAGAGCACAGAAGCAAAAAGCTGTCATGATTGGTAATTATTTACATTACAGTCTGCAGAGAATATTAATCCAATATTTATCTGTAGTAGAGTGGAACATTAAACGTGTTAGAAATGGATCATTGTAGACAATAAACAGCAGCAGAGAACATGCAGCTCTGGAGCCAGAGACACCTGCTGAAAGGTACAGAGGAAGAGAGACCAGAGAGAAATAAGCACAGGACTACGGGACAGAGAGGACACAGAGTTAATGACATGAAATAAAGGCTAATACATGTGAGAGTGGGTCTGAGAGAGAGAGAAAAGAAGTGTGCAGAAGATCATGGGAAGTCCCCCGGCAGCCTAGGCCTATAGCAGCATAACTAAGGGATGGTTCAGTTGCCTGAGCCAGCCCTACTAAGGGCTATATCCTTAAATGTAACAGTGTCTATAGAGATCATTGTGACTAACTATAAGTTTAGTCATAATAACTAAGACTGTAACTACAACTAATTATAAGCTTTGTCAAACATAAAGGTTTTAAGCTTAATTTTAAAATTATCTCTTGGGATAATATGGTACTATCAGCTCTTTGAGATATGAAGGAGCCAGGCCATTGAGGGCCTTATATGTAAGGAGAAGGATTTTAAAATAAATTCTGGATTTTACAGGAAGCCAATGAAGAGAAGTTAGTACAGGAGTAAAATGATCTCTCTTGCTAATTCCAGTCAGTACTCTCGCTGCAGCATTTTGGATCACCTGGAGGCTTTTTAGAGAGTTAACTGGACATCCTGATAATAGGGAATTACAGTAGTCCAGCCTTGAAGTAACAAAAGCACGGACTAGTTTTTCAGCATCACTCTGCGACAGAATGTTCCTAATCTTACTGATATTGCGCAGGTGAAAGAAGGCAGTCCTAGAGGCTTGTTTTATATGTGAGTTAAAGGACAAATCCTGATCAAAAATAACTCCAAGGTTCCTCACAGTTGTACTGGAGGCTAAATTAATGCCATCCAGAGTAACTATATGATTAGATAAACTGTTTCTGAGGTGTTTGGGACCAAACAAAATAACCTCAGTTTTATCTGAATTCAGAAGAAGAAAGTTACAGGTCATCCAGGCCTTTATGTCTTTAAGACATGCCTGAAGTATGGTTAACTGATCTGGTGCTGTTCCTTTAATCCCAATAACATGTTCCAATCTTTCCAATAGGATACTATGATCAATAGTGTCAAATGCAGCACTAAGATCTAGCAGGACAAGTATAGAGACGAGTCCACTGTCTGATGCTATGAGAAGGTGGTTGGTAACTTTCACCAGTGCTGTTTCTGTGCTATGATGAACTCTAAATCCTGACTGAAAACTTCAGACAAACCGTTCCTATGTAGATGGTCACCCAACTGAGCTGCAACAGCCTTTTCAAGATTTTTTTTCTCCAAGGGAGATTGGATATAGGTCTATATTTTGCCAAAATGTCAGAGTCCAGAGAAGGCTTTTTAAGTAAAGGTTTGATAACTGCAACCTTAAAAGCCTGTGGAACATATCCTATTACCAAAGAGAGGTTTATCTGGTCTGATGTGTTAGTGCCAATCAAAGGCAAAACATCTTTAAGAAGTCTGGCTGGTATAGGATCCAAAAGACATGTTGATGATTTAGATTTAGAAACTATTGAAGTCAATTTAGCCAGGTCTATGGGAGAGAAACAGTCTAACGACAAATCAGGACTGGAAGACATTTCTAAAGATGTTGTTCTTGACACACCCACATCATTAACAGTTGTAGGCAGGGTAAGATGGATTCTATCTCTATATCTTCTATATCTACTATTTTGTTGCTAAAGAAGCTCATAAAGTCATCACTGGTGAGAGCTAGAGGGATGCATGGTTCAACAGAGCTATGACTCTTTGTCAGACTTGCTACAGTGCTGAAAAGAAACCTAGGGTTGTTCTTGTTTTCCTCTATTAATGATGAATAATAGGCAGTTCTTGCCTTACGAAGGGCTTTTTTATACGTTATGAAGCTGTCCTTCCAGGCTCTAAATTAGTGGATAACCATTTCCTTTCCAGCTTTCGTTATATCTGCTTTAAAGTACGTATTTGTGAATCATACCATGGAGCTAGCTTCCTCTAATTAACGACCTTCTTTTTCAGAGGGGCAACAGAGTCAAGGGTCAAACGTAATGAAGCAGCAGTACTATCAACTAGATAGTCTATATCTGTTGGAGTAAAGTTTAGGCCATTGCCCTCTGTAAAACTGGCACATGGCAACGGAGATAATAAAGATGGAATAACTTCCTTATATTTGGTAACAGCATTATCAGACAGTAGTTAATGTTTTCCCAGATGCTGTGCAGTTCATTATTGTAAATTCAAATGTTACTAAAGAATCATGGGATAAAACAGGGTTCTGAGGGAATACTGTCAAATATTCAGCTTCTATGCCATAAGTCAGTACAAGATCAAGGGTGTGATTAAAACAGTGAGTTGGTTTGTTAACATTTTGCAAAAAGCCAATTGAGTCTAATACTGAATAGAATGCAGTCTTAAGGCTGTCATTGTGGGTATCTACATGAATATTAAAGTAACCCACTATAATTGCTTTGTCTGTACTAAGCACTAAATCAGATAAAAATTCAGTGAATCCAGACTCTGAGTAAGCAGCAGGTGGACGATACATCACAGCAAATAGGACTGTTTTTTCTGTCTTCCAGTTTGGATGTGAAAGGCTGAGGATAAGGCTTTTTTTGTTTGAGATGTGGTACAAACACTGAATATGACATCAGCATTAAACATACAAAGTTCAGGATTGAGGCAAGGATCTTTGATTATGTGCCCAGAAATGCAGGAAGTTTAGCAGATAGAATTTCAATGGGAATAGGATAGCTCATAGTCTGAAAAAATAATAGCTATTTTAAAAAAAATAATAGCTCTAAAAGACAGTTAAAACTTTAATAAATTGTCAATTTTGATTTATCAGCTTTTAATACTTTTTCAAACCCTGCGGACACCTTGGATGAGTAAACTAGAAACTTAGATGGGAAAGTTGAGAACAATGTATTTAAGTACGTGTTAAACTTCATTTGGTCATAGGAAATATTAGCAGAAGAAATAAAGGTGTAAAGGTGAACAAATACTTGTCTGAGTAAGTGAAATTTGTGTTTTTTTTTTCCTTGAAGGAATTTGAGTTTCATATGGGGTGACTCTAGTTGCAATTGAACCAAAGCATATAGAAGTAAAAAGGTCCTGCTCAGGAACAGATGATCGGTGCATGAAGTAATGTAAATGAATACTTGATGATGTAAATTATGTACAGTAACAGTCAGAAGTTTGGACACACCTTCTGATTCTGTGGTTTTTCTTTATTTTTCTGACTTTGTACATTGTATATTGATACTGAAGATGTGAAAACTATGAAGGAACACAGATGGAATTATATAGTTAAGAAAAAAGTATAAAAGCAAGCAGAATATGTTTTGTATTTTGGATTGTGGGAAGTAGCCACCTTTTGCTTTGATGACAGCTTTGCACACTGTTGGCATTGTGTCAATGAGTTTGATGAGGTAGCCACCTGGAATGGTTTTCCAACAGTCTTGAAGGAGTTCCCAGAGGTGCTAAGCACTTGTTGGCTGTTTTCCCTTGAGTCTGCGCTCCAAGTGATCCCAAAGCATCTGAATTGGGTGTAGGTGAGGTGACTGCGGAGGCCAGGTGGTCTGATGCAGCACTCCATCACTCTCCTTTCTGGTGAAATAGCCCTCACACAGCCTGGAGGTGTGTTTGGGGTCACTGTCCTGTTGAAAAACAAATGATGGTCCAACTAAGCGCAAAGCAGATGGGATGGCACGTGGCTGCAGAATGCTGTGGTCGCTATGCTGGTTAAGTGTGCCTTGAATTTGGAATAAATGAGCATGAGGGTCACCAGCAAAGCAGCCCCACACCATCACACCTCCTCACATAAAGAAAAAACAGTGAATGAGAAGGTGCGTCCAAACTTTTGACTGGTACTGTAAATAAAGCAGCAATGATTGAGGCTAAGTGGAAGAGACACAATACTGTGGTGCTGAATTGAATAATAGGGACTACAGACAAGTTCCAAAGCATGTGTTGAAAAAGTGTGCATTGTCATCTCCAAGGATGACAGGAAGCCCACGGAGGACTGCTGTTGGCTTTACAGTAATATGTGTACTGTGGAAAAAAAAGGGAAATAAAGATGAGTCCAAAATGGTGAAGGGGAGACAATTAACAGCTGTGTATACACAATGCAGTTGCACAAGTTTACTGTCCAAATAATGAAAATGTTTTTCTACTGTGTGTGTGAGAAAGCTACCTGAGGTGCGACTTGCTGCAGATGCTCCTGAAGTTTGTGGCCCGCACGTCCCCCCTTGGACTTGAAAATGTCAAAGAAGCGAGGAGTGTATTTGTGAAGGTCTTTGAAGAATTGTGTTTTGAGGTTTTTGCTTGACAAGAGAAGGAACTCTGCCACAATCTAAAGGAAAAATTGTATAAGTTAAGATTTAAGATCCAGTGAATTTGGACATATAAAGAAGAAGGAAACACTGGCTCACACTGCACACTGTGGAACTAATGTTCCACTTGCCTCCACAATGAACATGACAGCAAGTCTACTGAGTGCTTGGTGACAATAAGGTGCTTTACAAAGACTGGTAGGTAGAAGACTGAACTGAATTGTTGTGTGACTGTTTGATTGGCCCTTCACTATGATTTCCAATGATCAGTTGATAAAATTGAGATTCTTTTTCACTTTTATGACACTGAAGCATTCTATAAGTTAATAAAAGATGACATGACAACAATGAAATGATATTCTCCATCAAAACAAAAAAACTCCTGGCACATGAAAGATGTAAAGAATTTTAAATGGCCTGACTCTCTGTAAAGAGTGTTGGCCATCTTTCTATTGTGTCTTTCACTGGAGGCTCCAGGTTGAGCAACTCTTGTCTTGTCAAGGCATATGTAGGGTCCATGCTGTGGGAGATGACAACAGCATCTGGACGGTGTTTCTTCACCTCCTCTACAAGTTCCTTTGGTTTGGACTCCATGCTGGATTCATGTTCACCATCAGGAAAATTGGGAATAAAATTGAGTGATCATTTGGGTCTTTTGCCACTTCTCTTAGGTGCTTGGGCTTTTCTTCTTCCGTGACTTCTGGCCCCAAGTTGACAAGCAGCTGGACGCAGTTTGCTACGATAGTTGGCCATTTTGTACTTGAGGCTATTTCTCCATCCATTGCATCCAGTGGATGAGCCTGGTTCTTTGAGGCATGTGTGTTTTGAATGAGTGCAGTTGCAAAGGCCTGAAAGTGTTTATCAGTGGGAAATGACTTGAAGCTGTAAATGGTCTCTGCAAGTTTTTGAAGAAAGTCATGCTTCATGTCCTTAGGCACCTGTAGGTATGTGTTATCTCTCATATAGAGGAGATTTCCCTGGCGTAATCTGTTTTCAACATCTAGAGGAAAATGAGGAATTTGAAAATCTCTGGCCATGGAGACAGAGTGAGAGAAGAGCAACTATTAGGGGGGGGAGAGAGGATCTCAGTGAGAGCTGTATTTGGTGTGGGTGTTGGCAACGGGGAATTATCTTCTGAGTAGAGGAGGGGGCTCTGTATTTACGTGCATGAAAACTGGTGTAACAATGGGACAATCATAGACAAACACTGCTCCCCTGACCCCGAAAGAGTACACCTCTGTAAGATGCCGGCCTTTGTTTCTACCAAGAGAGCTAACAGTAGTGATGGTCACGGCTGTGTATATTCCACCCGATGCTAACATAAACACGGCGCTCCCTCTCCTGCTGAACACCATTAACGAACAGCAGAGGGTCCACCTTGACGGTGTTCACATAATTGCAGGTGACTTTAATAAGGCCAACTTTTAGAGTGTACTCCGGAAATTCTACCAACATGTCCAGTGTTCTACTAGAGGGGAGAAAACTCTGGATCATGTTTACTCTAACATTAAGCACGCGTACAGAGCCATTCCCCTCCCCCACCCTGGCCAGTCAGATCATCTCTCCCTCCTGCTCCCCCAAGCCTACACCCCCCTCAGACGCAGCGCCAGGCCCACCACAAAGACTGTTCCAACCTGGCCTGACAATGCACTCTCCACACATCAAGACTGCTTCAAACAGGCAGACTGGGACATATCTGAAGACCAGAAGCTGGAAACACTGACAGGAACGGTACTGGACTACATCAAGTTCTGCATCAGAAATGTGACTGTGGATAAAAACATTCAGGGTTTCCCAAACCAGAAACCCTGGATGACCAGCAAGGTCCGCACTCTCCTCAGAGCCCGCGACGCTGCCTTCAGGTCAGGTGACAGAGCTCTGTACAGGGCTGCTGGAGACGACCTGAAAAAAGGAATTAAAAAAGCCAAGGCAGACCATAAGAGGAGCATAGAGTCCCACCTGTCCAGCCACAACACACGGAAGGTGTGGCAGGGTATACAAGACATCACAAACTACAGAGGATGTCATGTGTCAACAGGAGACCTGAGTGCGCCGCTGGCAGAGGAGCTAAATTGCTTCTTAGCTCGCTTTAACTCACCACAACATCAGCACTCATCTGTTCCAGCCATCTGGAGCAGCAGCAGAGCTACGTCCGGATGCTCTTTGTGGATTACAGTTCCATCTTCAACACAATCCTTCCCGACATTGTCATCACTAAACTGGACACTCTCTGCCTCCCCCCTCTCACATGTGCCTGGATAAAGGACTTTCTAACAAACCGGCCCCAGACTGTGAGACTCGGCCCCCACCTGTCCTCCATTTGCACGCTGAGCACCAGTTCTCCACAGGGCTGTGTGCTGAGCATCTCATCTCCGCCAACATCTCCTGGACAGACAACATGACAGTGGTCATCAAGAAGGCTCAGCAGCGGCTACACTTCCTGAGGGTCCTCAGGAAGCACAACCTGGACTCCATCCTGCTGCAGACCTGCTACCGCTCGTCCATTGAGAGCCTGCTGACGTACTGCATCACAATATGGTACGGCCGCTGCACCATGGCAGACAGGGAGAGGCTTCAGAGGGTGGTAAAGGCGGCATGGAAGATCATCTTTTGTTCTTTTCAATCTCTAAAGAAGTATACAATGTGTTAGTGTGTCCAGATTTTTGTCTTTTGTGTGTCTGTAATCTAATCTACTCTTCTTCCCTCTCCTCACAAGCAACATCAAATCACTTCTCACCGTGTGTGATTCTTTCCCTTTAAATCCTCCAGGACTGGAGCGATGACTGGGCTCCGTCTGAGGACAGTTTCTCACCCATAGGGAGGAATCTTTCTTTGCAGCCGGCTTTCTGTCTTTCCAACGGAGTCCAGCTGACACGTCCAATCCCATCCTCGTCGCTAAGTTTGTGTTGGAAAAATACTTTCCTCCTGATGAAAAGTGAAATAAAATTCTTTAGACAGTGATTGTCTTTTGATGTTTTATTATAAAATAAAGTTTACAGAGTAATCAATTTCTGCAGAAAGATCAGAGCTCAAGCATCACCAAATGCTACAGAGGTCTGAACCCGGGTTACAAGTTCCCAGAGTACTTATGCATGTTTCTCACATACCAGGATGGCAGGGAGACAAAGTAATCTGAAGGTCATAAAACAGAGATAAAGTGTAAGTTGTGCTCTGAGGCACCGGAGACTTAACAGGTGTCTTGACAGTAAACAAATTACATTAGGCCACTACAGATCATGTTGTATGTACTTCACCCAGAACTGAATACACAAGTTTATGAGAATATACGAATGCATGATAAGAGAGTATATAGTTATATGATTAATTGACATTACACTTCACACTTTACTTACTATACTTTGTATTTATATTTTCATAAGTGTTCCTTTTTAAGGAATTGTGTTATTTATTTATATGTGTGACTTAAAGCCAGGAGTCTCTGCAAAATTTTTGTTATTTTCGCATAATGACAATAAAGACTCTTGAATCTATGTTTTTATTTTTGGATAGCTATTTTTCTAATGTATCTAGTGTAACACTGTGGGCCTAGGGAGCACTGCAATTTCAAAACCTGTGTATGACCTGTACATATGGTTTTGACAATAAAGTTGACTTTGACTTTGAAGGGCTAACGTCGTTAGCGCTAGCTTACAAGTGCTCATTACATCAACGTGTGTAAGCTAGCGCTAGCGACGTCAGCCCTTCACATAGATCTTGTAAAACTACTCCTTCATTCTAGCTTTTAGGATAACAAAGAATTTCAGCAAACGTATGCTTCTTAACAGTTGGTAAATTAAGAGCTACAGCCATTGATGCTGCAGTAAATCTTTAATATTAAGTGGGACATTTAGAGAAAGCGCTAATGACGTTAGCGCTAGCTAACGCGCTATCTACATATGCTAACCTCTGTGGTGTCTGTTGGGACCGACTCCCAGCAAAATAAATAAATAAATAAATAAAAAGGCAGTGTCATTTCAGCTTGCTCAGGAGTATTTTAATTGGCAATCTGAAAACATATGGTTAACCTGAAACCTGTCGCCGACAGATGAGGCATACGGCATAAGACCTAAAGAACTTACTAAATAAAAAGTTGATAAAATCTTCCAGTTTGCAGCAACTTACCTTAACATGACAGAGACAGAAGCTTTCTTTCCGCTTTCAACGTGCTTGCGGACATTACCGAGCACGTCTTCACGGGGGAATGCGCATGTCACACAGCCAAGTGCTGCCACCTAGTGTCGGGCATAGGTGTCAGGTTGTGAGGACGGCTCTTCATCACTCATACTTTCTCAGGCTGATGACTTTAATTACTTTACTCCCTAAAAAGTTTTATTAACTAAGTGTAACATAGCAGAGTCAGCAAAGTAAGCACATATCAGTTAAGATTACTTCTTATTTTAAGCTATATTAACAATTACATTTTACAGTGTTCATACCTACGCTCTTTGCTCAATATTCAGAACTCTAGTCTCAGTCTTGGCTCCAGCAGCTTCATTAACCTCGTCATTCCAAAAGCTTGCACCTCCTTTGGTTGCTTCTCTTTTCAGTTTTCTGCCACAAACGACTGAAATCTCTTACAACAGACTCTAAAACTCAGCTCTTTAATACCATTCTCTTCTTTTAAGAATACATTACAAACCATAATCCACAATCCTTGTACTTCTTTTTAGTCATTTACCATGAACCTCACTGTATATATATATGCACATATTACACTGTCATTTTGATTGATATGTAATGAATTTGTACTGTGATCCTTTGTCTTATCTACTGGATTGTGTCTGTGGCCAGGTTGTCACTGCAAATGAAAATTGGTTCTCAAAGGACTTACCTGGTTAAATGAAGCTGAAATAAAATCCTACTATATATGCTACTGTATATATGTGTGTTTATTTTTAACACTTCTGGCAATTCATCAGTTTATTCCATTCTTTCATACACCTTTCTGCTGACATTGATAGTTAACACAATTCTTGAAATGAATCCACTTTTTAATGTGCAATAAAGGTATTTATGAAGCTCTTGCTCTGAGTTTATTGCTTTCTTTTTTATACCATATCTGGTTTGCACTCTATTGTAACCATCCAAGAACATACTGATAGAGGTTTTTCCCACAATTTGTAATTAATTACAAGTCCATTTCTGTATTAGCTTTAATCAGCTACATAAATAATAGAAGTGTTGATTGAATGTTGCTGTCTATATTGGAATGTCTGCTTTCCTCATGTGTCTTTTGTACTTGTACCAATTTTAATGACACTGAAAACATTAATTCACCAAAGCATCCTGTTAGATTCATTATGAGCTTTATGGTAAATCTGGAAAAACCTGACGAGTAGTTCATAGAAAATGAACTCAGTGCCATTACTGTTGGGGGTTACAGTAGGTTTATTTGAAATTCAATATAACTGTGACCACAAATGAATAAGGCACATCAAATATGTCTTCATTTACAATAACTAGTTGGGAAAAATAAAACTGATATTGACAGCTGATACAATTGTTGAAATGAATACAGATTTTAATGTGCAATAAAGGTATTTATGAAGCTCTTGCTCTGAGTTTGTTGATGGTTTTTTCATAACTTATTTCATTCTGTTGCAGAGATTAACTTTGAATGTGGATCACAATCAATCACATGAAGCATCTTGTCAGGACAGGTGCAAAGTGAAAAGCATCCAGTGAGCAGCAGCTCAAAGAGTAGAGGTGTGCTTTTGAATTTTTCAACAATCTCTGATGACGTACACCTGGGATCTCATCTGCCTTTGATCAAAAGCCCCAGAGCAACGGCTCTCATCTGCGATCCCCAGGCAACGGCTCTGGCGTCACTACGGCGGCAGCCAGATGATATAAATGAGGAGCCTTCCTTCACTGACTCAACGTTTCTGAGGAGGTAGGGACTACGCTGGTGGCGGTGCGTCGCCGGTGTCTCAGGCTACCAACGTCTTTGCTGGGGGCATTCAGTCGCTTTCGTTCCGCTCATGCTGCGGATCCTTACTGATAACGGTTCATTTTGAGCGTCTGTGAGGTTAATATCCAGGAGAACTGAATACAGATGTGACCCGGGCCACCAGACTCTGTCCTTCTCTCTCGCTCCCTGAGAGAGAAACACAGAGTTTTTGCTCTCTCTTTCTCTCTCAGGGAGCGAGAGAGAGAAACACAGAGAGAGATGCTTATTTAAATGTAGATTATTTCCATTCCTATACATCATTTCTCCAGCAGGGAGAGTTTTTTCCTCTCTGTGTTTTCTCTCTGGGTTCCTCCTCTCTCTCAGGCAGAGAGAAAGGGAAGAGCAAGAGATCTCTCTCTTCTCTCTGTCAGGCAGAGAGCGAGTTACACAGAGAGCTTCCCCTCTCTCTCCTTGAGACAGATAGAGATCGAGACGCTTTTCCTCTCTCTTTCTGTCTCTATCGATGGAGAGGGAGGGAGCGAGAAGGAGAGCATGGCCTTCTTTCGCCCTCCTCAGCGAGAAAGAGAGCGTTTTCCGTAATGCTAACCCTCTTTCTCCACCGAAAGAGAAAGAGAGAAAAGAACTCTCTCTTTCTCTGCTTCTCTCTGTCTCAACTTCTCTGCTGTTCTCTCTTTCTCTTCCCTCCGCAGACAGTTCGTCTCTCCTTCTCTTTCTCCACTGAAAGAGAAAGAAAGAGAACTCTCTCTTTCTCATCTTCTCTTTCTCTTCCCTCCTCAGAGAGTTTTTTCTCTCTCTTTCTCTCAGGGTTCTTGTCTCTGAGACAAAGAGAGTTTTTTCTCTCTTTTCCCTCAGTGAGAATGAGAGAGTTTTTTCCTCTCTCTTTCTCTGTAAGACGCTGTATAATTAATGAATAAATTGAATTGAATTGATGGCAATAAAATAAGAGTTAGAATGATATCCTCCATCATCTCTGCCCTTCAATTTCATACAGTAGACAAGATAAGATAAGATAAACCTTTAATAGTCCCACAATGGGGAAATTACACTGTGACAGCAGCAAAGAGCAGATGCAATAGGGTACAGGCACTCAGAATATACAGATAATACAGATAGAATATAAAGACTCCAAGAAAAAAAATGACTTATTAGAGGAAACAATAATAATAAATACTATAAACAGTATGACCAAAGTGACCATGTGCACTGTTTGAACAGTAAGAGAAATAAAAAGAAGAAAGGCTGCACATATAACAGCAATTTTAAGTCCAGGAGTGAGTATGTGTGTGTTTTGCTCAGCACAGTTGGTTGTAGTTCTTTAAGTGGAAGAAGAAAATATCTTCTTGAATCCACATCAGCAACTTGCCAATGAGGAAATATCCAAATTAGAAGTAGGCACGTTACAGGCCATGAATGAGGCAAAGTGGTAAATGCAGCTCCAAAAGTCACAATTGGAAGAATCCAGATGGCTCAAATTAAAGTGTGGATACATTACAGATAGCTGTTACTGTAGTATGACTGAGGTGTACCATGTTGGAAATAAAGCTCTTTATACTGTATACAGACAGTATTAGTAACAATCAGTGTGGAATTCAGCCCAGCACAGAGTGCCATTGTGCCTTCAAGGAAAAGAGAAGCAAAGAAGGAAAGAAAGAAAAGAAACCATAAGCTCAACAAAATATGTGTAGTTTTTTCAGCCTCGTTTAAGAAAATCACATCAACACACACACACAGTTGTGCATTTTTCAGAAAATATGTTTGATCATGCAAAAGCTTTTCTTTCATTCAGAGTTAGTGGTCAGGCAAAGTTATTTATTATCACATTATTATATTTGCTCTTTTTAAAATCATAGAGACAAGTTGAAACACCCAAATGGCCCTGATCAAAAGTATACATACCCTTGAAGTTTTGGCCTGATACTATGCACACAAGTTGACACAAACAGCTTTAAATGGCTTTTAAGGGTCACTGTCCACACCTGTCACCTGTTTGGCTGTAATTAGTGTGTGTGTATAAAGACACATTTCACCTAGTGCTGCACTGACTTTGCTGGATTCTGAGCCATGGGGAAAGCAAAAGAACTATGAAAAGACCTACAAGAGAAGGTATTTGAACTTTAGAAAGCAAGAAAGGGATAGAAAAAGATATCCAAACATTTGACAATGCCAATCAGTAGTGTTCAAACTCTGAAGAAGAAATGCAAAATATGGGCTTCTGTTGATACCAAGCTACGCTCAGGTAGAGCAAGAAAAACTTCAGCCACAAGTGCCAGGAAAATTGTTGGGGATGCAAAGAAAAAAGCCAGAAATAACTTGAGCTGACGTATAGGCTTCTCTACAGAAAAGTGCTGTGGCTGTTTGAAGATGCACAGTGGAGGTGGAAAGCGGATGTTTGGGCAAGATAATGCCCCTTGCCACGCATCCAGGTCAAATAGAACTTGGCTGCAGGAGCACAATATCCAGGTCTTAGAGTGACCAGCTCAATCCCTGGACATGAACCCCATTGAAAATCTTTGCTGCATTATCAAAAGTTCTGTTTTAAGCAAAGGATTTGGAAGAATTAAAAACAGTAATTGAAGAAGAATGGGAGAAGATTACCCCTCAACAGTGTGAAAGGCTCGTGGAGAACATGCCAGCCAGGATTAAAGCGATACAGTGTTCTAATGGCAGGAGTACTAAATATGAATTTTGTTATGTGATGGTTTCTTCATATTTTGTTCAGTTTTGAAGATATTCTTTGCTATTTGTTAACTTTGATACCGACTATGTTGAGAACTGACATGTTGACACCATGAAGAATTTACTTTTGCTTTTTTTGTCTTGATAACAATAAACAAAAGAAATTATTTGTTTTGTGTCTGTCTGATGCAGCCACACCTTGTGAAATCCCAAAAGATTTTTCTGCAAATTTTTCATGATAATATCTGAGTTGTTAGTGCAGTTGCTGTACTGCAGAGAGGAGCTCTGTTTGAGCCTTTGGTTGAAGCTGAATCTTCTCTCCCACCTTGATGAAGGTAATGGTCCACTGTGCTGTCCCTGGTGTGCAAGTCTTCTGTCCCAGCTAGCACTTGAAGCTGGACTAACCAGCCCTGGGCCTTGTCATACCTTGTTGTTGTTGGACAGCTATGAAGACTGGCCCGTCTGGATGCCACTGTCCCCAGCAGCTATCTATGTCTATCTATCTACTATATCTGTAAGAAAAGATCTTTGACTCACAGAAAAGCTAATCTAAGTGATGATATGAAGCCTTGTGAGGTATGAAAGGATTTGTAAGACTGTGTCAGAAACAGGTTGATGCTCTGAGCTTAGAAGAGAGTGTACTGCCATCTTGTGCTGAAATAAATGTCCTGCTAATAAGCTGGGACTTGACAAGTACCACACCAGGATCCCTGGTTTGAGTGTTTACCCCACAGTCAGTGAGGCGTGGACGTCACTGGCTGTAGTCATGCCAAGGTTGTCTAAGGCGTGTGGCCAGTGGCTCTCACTGCGGGAGGAGCTGCTGGAACTGGGCTGGCAGTTTGATCCTCAGCTCCTCCTGTTCACATGCAGAAGTGGCAAGCACTTCTATCAGTGTGTGTGTGTATTTGAATGGGTAAACAAGAGCCAAATATAAAGCCCTTTGGATATAAGCACTATGTAAATGACAGGCAACATATAGAATAGCAAATAGTGTGAGTAGCAGACAGTCGAAAATAGTGTATTAGCAATTTACTGTACATGCCAATGAAAATCAGTGCAGGTGTAAAGATACAAGTTGATGCAGTGAGATTTTCATCTTTGCTTTAAGGTTATTGTGATGACAGTGTGTGGTTTTATGATGCTATAAATCATTGATAACAGACTTGTATCAAATATTATCAGACACTGAGATTGTGAATGAGCGACAAGCCACAATTTAGTAAATACATTTTATTGATGTCATATTTAAATGGAGACATGAGACTAATCTATACCAGTGTGAGAATCTGGACCTTGAAAGAGAAATAAAGTGACGATACAAAAGGAGGGGAATGGCAAAACTGAGTCAAAAGCTTCACAGCCACATTCAGCTGGGGTCTGGTTTGTCAGTCACATTCACTGTCTTCTCAGTCTGCAGGTATTTCTACAAGAGGAGGAACAAAGGAAAAACACTCTTTGTGAACACACATGGACGTTTTATCACCTGTATCACAGTAAGTGTGAAAATGGAGCAGAATAAAAGAGGGAGAAACTGCAACAAATAACCATGAGCTGCCTACCTTTAGGTTCTCGTAGTGTTTGATGGTTTTGCAGTGGTTGATCTCAGCTTCTTTGGTTCCGCTGAAGAATGGATTACATACTGTACAGAAGAAAGCGGTCTTTGGGACTAAGAACTCCATACCTGAGGACACACACCCACACACACGAGAGTGACTGTGGAAATGCACATGTAAAGAAAACAGTGATGAACAGTCACAGTGAATAAATAGTGTCATACCACCTGGATTGCTGGGTCAAAAAAAGGGAGGGGAGGAGTAGTCCGTGCTCATGGGTGTTTTCATCTCTCATGTCTTCTTCATACTCTCCTCTTCTCCGTTTGTTTGGTCTTTGGACATCTGTTGCTTTCCTAGAAGAGACAGGGACTGCTTTAAAGTCCAATCTAGGACATACACAGGGGTAAAAAGACCTGGTCCTGGCTTTGCTGAACAAAGCAGATAAGCTAATAATTAAGCATTTTCCAAATGGACGTCATGTGTCTTCATCTTGGTGCTGTTATTAAACACCAGCAATGACTTATGGCAAGTACCTGCCCCAAGGACAACGTCCCATCATCTCAAACACTTGAAGAAGAGCTCAATTTGGACAAGCCTGATTCTCTACCCACTGAGGAACTGCTGCTACTCACAGTTCTACTTCAAAGAAAATCAAAGCGTACCTGTCTCTGCAGTAGGAGCTCCTGTGTCTTTGTCCTCCTGGTCCTGCATCTTCTCCTGTCCTTCTGTTTTGTCCAACACCAGCATGGTCTCCTCCTCCTTGGCCTGGCTGTGACTGAGAGGACTCTCCTCTTATCGCCCTCACTCTCTGCGGTCACTGCTCCTATGGCTGGGCTGTTTGAGGAGGAGTCTGCAGGGGCAGCTTCAGGTGGGTTACCTGATGCTGCAGGGGCAGGCACGGACAGGTGTTGGACCTCTGGGGTGGTGTGATTTCTAAACATAAAGACAGATTTCAGGCCAAATTTACAATTTGAAACCACAAAAATAAAGAAAAATATCTAGGAAAGACTGTGTTTCCTTGTGTTGATGGTAGAAGTGAAATCAGTGTGAGGCTGTACCCGTCTCAGGTGTTTGGCTGAGAGAGGACTCAGCCTGTGGAGCTGGTAAGGTGGATGCTGCAGCGGTGAGGGTGTTAAACCTGACGACCTGTCTGAGGAGTCAGCTGTTGGTGCTCTCACGGGTTCGGACTCTGATACTTGTTGATCAGACTTGAGCAGAGTCGCTGTGGCATCCGATACTGCTGTTTCTATGGCAACCTCCATGGGTGTGTCCTAGAAGCAGAAACCCAGAAAAGGACATTTAAGTCTGGGACACCCCCCATCAAACATGTAGAGAAAAGCTTGATGAGATATACACAAGCTAAAATGTACCCCTGTAGTGTCCTGAGGGACAGATGTGAGAGAATCCTCCTCCCTGTCTGTGGTTTCCATGGGAACAACAGCAGGAGAACACAGAAGGTCGCTAACATCTCCTACTTCATCTAATGTCACAAAGTCACTCATGTTTGATGGGAAGTGGTCCTCGTCCTCCACTTGAATTCATGACAGGACAAAGAAACGGGGTTGTGGGTTAGGACACAACGGAGACATTTAAGTGTCCAGGTTTTGACCCAGCAGCACCTCCTCACCATTCTGGTCTCAGCCTGTGAGCTGTTACGCTGTGCGTCTGTCCAGGAGCTCTGCTTGTATCCCTCCGACCGGCAAGACCACCTGGATCCGGACAAACGTTCACCGAGTGCTCTCTTTCTCTCCCTCCTCCTCCTCTCTCTTCTCTCCTCTCCCTTCTGGCTCTTTCATCCCACTCCCTCTCCTCCTTCCCTCCCATTTCTTGAGTGACCTGGTGAAACAGGGATGAAAAAGAGACATGAAACCTCACAGGCTGAGCTACACAGAAGAACAACCCGACTCCAACAACAGGCTGACGAGCGCAGAGACACATTTCTGTTGTATGTTACCTTAGGTAGCTCTGGCATGGCCGTCTCCATGGAAGCTGCTCTGCCATTAGAGACAGATGCCTTTGTCTCTTGGGCATCTGCAGCCTTGTCCTTTCCTGCTTCAGATGGATTGACTCCTTTATTGTCTCCTACTGTCTCTGTGACAGTGTTATCAGCAGATGCTTCCCTCATGTCTGTATCCATGACTGCTTCTGCTTTGGCGTCTTGTGCAGCTGAAGAGTGGGAAACAGCAGCGCTAGGCTCATGGCTTCTGATGCTGTCTTTGCTGGCGTTTTCTCCCAAAGCTTGGACTTCACCAGCCGTCTTCTCTGTGCTCTTCATCTTCTGGTCTGTCCCAGAAGCATCTTTTTCCACCTCCTCCAAAGGAGGTTGAGACTTCTCTATATGGACAGCCTCCTCTTCCTCTGCAGCTGCTGCTGTTTGGCTGCTTTTGCCATTAGCAGGTGCATCCTATGACCAGACACAAGGAGCTATTGAGCATTGTGACATCAAACACGTGCACATGGAGCTGACGCTGCAGGACATCATGCCAGTAGTAGATAACAAATACAGTCAAGCCCGAAATTATTCATACCCCTGGCAAATTTTGACTTAAAGTTACTTTTATTCAAGCAGCAAGTGTTTTCTTGATTGGAAATAACACAGGCGTCTCCCAGAAGATAACCAGACAATGTACAAGAGGCATCATTGTGGAAAAAATATTTCTCAGCTTTTATTTACATTTAAAAGTAACTAAGTCCAAATTTGCCAGGGATATGAATAATTTCGGGCTTGACTGTAAGTCTAACTGAATAATGAGCAAGCACTGCCAATCAATTACCGACCTCAGATGACTCAAGGTACGTAGTGATGACTTTTGTCTGTGTGTTGGCCTTGGGGTCCGGCTTGTGGGAGAAGAACAGGGGGGTTGTTCTGGATGATGCACGGAAACATCTGGAAGCGTTTGTAAACAGAGAATGCCATGGCTGCAATCGCCATCTCACAAATGACCTAAGCAGGAAGAGGCACAACATCACATCAACAGCATGTTACATGTCTTTACAGATAAAGAGCAAGATGTGATTTGGATTTTCAGCCCAGGACAGAGCTGTGTGTGAGGACATGGATATTCAGGACAGGGGTGGCTGAGGATCTCATGGATTAGCATGTCTGCAACTGCACAGACAAACAGCACTCACCATGTTGTTGAGCACGAGGGTCTTGATGACGGTACCAAAGCGTGGCACCAGTTTTTGAAGCTCAGAGGAGCCAGAGAGCATGTTGGGGACATTACTGATCACCAAGAGCCTGCTCCAGCCCACTGGAACAGTACTCTCCTGGAGGACACAAAAGGACATACAGTCACTGATTAGCCAGCGGATAATTAGTGGATCAAGGTTCACAGAAGACTAAAGCAGAAGATATACAGAATACATATTCATTACCATCAGTAAATGAGGGTTTCTGCAAGATTACTATACCCATGAAAAATACTGTTTCCTTACTTTAATGTACTTTACAACAAAAACCAATTTTAAAGTTAAAGCAGACGTCAGGTTTTACAGGACTGTCCCTGTTTATCTACATCTACAAGGTAGGACAGGGACAACTGAACACTACTGCTGCAGTTTGACAGTAAGACCCTTCAGCCTGATTTAGGTTTATTACTTTAAAGAGCTTAGTGTAAATGTACATTTGGATCATCTACACTTGTCCCTGGTGTATTTACAGCAAAGTTTATTAACGTGCACTGTCCTTGTTACATCAAGCAATAAATAAGATGAAGTGCATAGAAATATCTAATGGTAGAAATACTCACTAATGGCTCCACTGATCCCATCAGCAGATTGTAGAGAGCCACCTGTGTAAAGAGGTTTTTTAGTGTAGACTGTCCACAAAGCAGTCCTACTGAGCCTGTGATAGTAGTTTAAGCTATGACATTCATTGATAACTGGAAAACTTTTTGGGGAAAACCTGGTCTGATTAGGAGAGACGGCATCCATCCAACTTTGGATGGTGCAGCTCTCATATCTAGAAATATGACAGATTTCATTAGAAAACCAAAGTCATGACAACCCAGAGTTGAGACCAGGATGCAGAGTTGCAGTCCTACACGCTTCTCTGCAGTTTCTCTAGAGCTGTCACCCACCCATGATTCTCATGATTCTTATTATTCCTACCATTCTAACGATTCCCTTTATCCTATAGAGACTGTGTCTGCTCCCCGTCAACAAAAAGTGCATAAATTAAAAAATGCAAGAGGTGTTACTCATAAAAACCTCAAAAAATTTATACTACAAAAGCATCTGAACCTAAAAACACCACAATCAGATGTGGGCTATTAAACATTAGATCTCTCTTGTCTAAATCTCTGTTAGTGAATGATTTGATAATGGATCAGCAGATTGATTTATTCTGTCTGAGCGAGACCTGGCTGCAGGAGGAAGAGTATGTCAGTCTAAATGAGTCAACCCCTGCTAGTCATATTAATTATCACATTCCTCGAGGCACAGGCCGAGGAGGAGGAGTGGCAGCAATCTACCACTCAAGTTTATTAATTAATCCTAGACCTAAGCCGAAATATAGTACATTTGAAAGCCTTATCCTCAGCCTCTCACATCCAAATTGGAAGATAGAAAAACCAGTACTATTTGCTGTGGTGTATCGTCCACCTGCTGCTTACTCAGAGTTTTTGTCTGAATTCACTGAATTTTTATCTGATTTAGTGCTTAGTACGGATAGAGTAATTATAGTGGGCGACTTTAATATTCATGTCGATACCCACAATGACAGCCTTAAGACTGCTTTCTATTCAGTATTAGACTCAATTGGCTTTTTACAAAATGTTAACAAACCAACTCACTGTTTTAATCACACCCTTGATCTTGTACTAACCTATGGCATTGAAGCTGAATATTTGACAGTATTCCCTCAGAACCCTGTTTTATCTGATCATTCTTTAGTAACATTTGAATTTACAATAATGAACTGCACAGCATCTGAGAAAAAAATTAACTACTGTAGATTTCTGTCTGATAATGCTGTTATCAAATATAAGGAAGCTATTCCATCTTTATTATCTCCGCTGCCATGTGCCAGTCTTACAGAGAGCAATGGCCTAAACGTTACTCCAGCAGATATAGACTATCTAGTTGATAATACTGCTGCTTCATTGCGTTCAACCCTTGACTCTGTTGCCCCTTTGAAAAAGAAGGTCAGTAATCAGAGGAAGCTAGCTCCATGGTACAATTCACAAATACGTATTTTTAAAGCAGATATCACGAAAGCTGGAAAGGAAATGGTTATCCACTAATTTAGAGGAATTCCGCCTAGCCTGGAAAGACAGCTTTATAACGTATAAAAAAAGCCCTTCGTAAGAAGGCAAGAACTGCCTATTACTCATCATTAATAGAGGAAAACAAGAACAACCCTAGGTTTCTTTTCAGCACTGTAGCCAGGCTGACAAAGAGCCATAGCTCTGTTGTACCATCCATCCCTCTAGCTCTCACTAGTAATGACTTTATGAGCTTCTTTAGCAACAAAATAGTAGACATTAGAGACAGAATCCATCTCATCCTGCCTACAACTGTTAATGATGTAGGTATGTCTAGAACAGCATCTTTAGAAATGTCTGCCAGTCCTGATTTGTCGTTAGACTGTTTCTCTCCCATAGATCTAGCTGAATTGACTTCAATAGTTTCTAAATCTAAATCATCAACATGTCTTTTGGATCCTATCCCGACCAGACTTCTTAAAGATGTGTTGCCTTTGATTGGCACTCACATATTAGATCAGATAAATCTCTCGTTGGTTACAGGATATGTCCCACAGGCTTTTAAGGTTGCAGTTATCAAACCTTTACTTAAAAAGCCTTCTCTGGACTCTGACATTTTGGCAAACTATAGACCTATATCCAATCTCCCTTTAATTCTAAAATTCTTGAAAAGGCTGTTGCAACTCAGTTGTGCGACCATCTACACAGGAACGGTTTGTTTGAAGTTTTTCAGTCAGGATTTAGAGTTCATCATAGCACAGAGACAGCACTGGTGAAAGTTACCAACGACCTTCTTATAGCATCAGATAATGGACTCGTCTCTATACTTGTCCTGCTAGATCTTAGTGCTGCATTTGACACCATTGATCATAATATCCTATTGGATAGATTGGAACATGTTATTGGGATTAAAGGAACAGCACTAGGCTGGTTTAAATCATATCTATCAGATAGATATCAGTTTGTCCATGTTAATGATGATCCTCCATATATACCAGAGTAAGTCATGGAGTTCCACAGGGTTCTGTGCTTGGACCGATACTGTTCACCTTATACATGCTTCCCTAGGCAATATTATCAGGAAGCATGGAATAAATTTCCATTGCTATGCGGATGATACCCAGCTATATTTATCTATGAAACCAGACGAAACAGATCAGTTAACCATACTTCAGGCATGTCTTAAAGACATAAAGGCCTGGATGACCTGTAACTTTCTTCTTCTGAATTCAGACAAAACTGAGGTTATTTTGTTTGGTCCCAAACACCTCAGAAACAGTTTATCTAATCATATAGTTACTCTGGATGGCATTAATTTAGCCTCCAGTACGACTGTGAGGAACCTTGGAGTTATTTTTGATCAGGATCTGTCCTTTAACTTACATATAAAACAAGTCTCTAGGACCGCCTTCTTTCACCTGCGCAATATCAGTAAGATTAGGAACATTCTGTTGCAGAGTGATGCTGAAAAATTAGTCCATGCTTTTGTTACTTCTAGGCTGGACTACTGTAATTCCCTATTATCAGGATGTCCAGTTAACTATCTAAAAAGCATCCAGCTGATCCAAAATGCTGCAGCGAGAGTACTGACTGGAATTAGCAAGAGAGATCACATTACTCCTGTACTAACTTCTCTTCATTGGCTTCCTGTAAAATCCAGAATTGATTTTAAAATCCTTCTCCTTACATATAAGGCCCTCAATGGCCAGGCTCCTTCATATCTCAAAGAGCTGATAGTACCATATCATCCTAACAGATTGCTTCGTTCCCAGAATGCAGGTTTGCTTATGGTTCCCAAAATTGGTGAATTGAATTGAATTGAATTGACAGAAGCAGCTTGCATGGCTACATGTATTTTGTCCTCTCCTCCTGGTGTGATCACACCAACCTTTCCCATTTGTTTTGCCAGGATGAGGTCTGAGGGCGTGTCAAAGGGCTGGATCAGCTTGATGATGTCACTCTGACCAGCTGCTCTCAGGAAGTCCTGTGATCAACACCATGCCTTTCTGTAGGAGACATTACAGAACACGTGAATTTAACAGACATTTAGCTGAACTCAGGTTTTCCTTTTAATACATTTCCAAACATAAAATTCTGTTTTCAGACTGATGAGGGGGGAAATGACCTGAAAGGATTTTAGTATCAGGCTGAAACACAAGAAAATGTGATGGAAGTGAAGGAAACTGTACCTCATCAGACATTTTGTGTTCAGCCTCAGCTCCTGCAGTGGGGAGTAGGAGGGGAAGATGCTACACTCAGTATGTTTTCATACACATCACAACTACAAGCCAGCAAAAGCAAGACAACACAAACCAGACTACATGTGACTAAGCTACAGTTTATTCCATGTGATCAGGTATAGTTAACAGACAGTGATTTTAACTAGATATACTGAGTATTTGATGACAGTGATAGATGTGGATATATTAGCACTGACTGCCTGCAGACCAGCAGTGGCGGTTTTTTGTTGTCCTACCTGAGTCTTCCCCAGCAGGACCCTTCTCCTGTCCTGAAGCAGGTTTGCTGTGAAGTCAGAAATAATCATATCTGAGTGCAGGTTTGAAATGGGCAGGTTGAGTGAACAACATATGGGGTTAAAGGGAAGAACGGTGATGATAACTGTGGCAGACCTGTTGTTGGCATCGGGAGACTGCACTCCTTCAGGTTTCTAAAGGAAATCAAACAGAAATGAGACTTCAAACATCAAAAATAATTAAAAAAAAAAAGGAACTGAAACTAATTTTGTGTATGAAATGGTTTCTGAATCAGCAATTGCAACAAACTCCACTCAGTATTTTTGTGGAAGCTTTATGTTTTCTATGATTGAAAGGGTTTAAAGTGAACATGCCTTCAGTGCCACATGTGTGTGTTTTCCACATGGTACCTTGGCTGTTGAAGCAGTGATTTTCTGGTCTCTGATGGAGAGATTTGTGGAGTGCCTGAGCGTCTTCAGCCTTCACCATGCATACAGATGCCTGCAGAAAGGGAGGGAGACAAAGTGATGATGTGGGACAGACAGAAACCACGATGACGTTGTGCAAAGCAGAAGCAGGAAACCTGCACAGGCTAAAATATCCACAGCCACTGTTTTGTTGACTGAAGAGTGACAGATGAACAGGCCAATTCTATTCTTTCTTGCAAAACACACTTAGAGAAAATGTTAGTTCTGCACATTTTAATACAACAAAAGAGAAAACAAGCATCCTCTGTTTTCAAGAAATGGACTGATTACTGAAACATGTTCTTTCTTTTTTTTTTTTTTACTATCATCTGTTTGAAACTCCTCTGGAACATCAAATCTCAAAGTGAAATTTCTTGTAAAACACATGAACATGTAGATACTCTTAGACGTACCTTCTGTCCTTGGCTCTTCTCACTCTCTTCTTCTGAGCACGGCATGAGGATCACGTTGTTGATCTTGCCAAAAGACCCGACCAAGTGCGTAACTTCCTGCTCTGAGGCGTGGTTTGGAATGCCTGTCAGATAAAGCAGACCATCTGGAGTGGCTGTTTTCTTCTTCTTCTTGGCTGGAGGAGGCCTGGCACACTACAAAGCAACAGCATTGGTCTTTGGTTAGTTTTAGGCTGAAAGAAGTGTGTAGACATAGTTAGCTGTGGCTGAGCTTGGTCCAAAACAGTGGAATTCTGTGACAAGCTTTACACAACTAAAGAGAAAAACATCCACTGTGTCAGCCGCCTTGTTACTTGCTGTCTCAGCCATCTTAGTTCCAGTCTTCATCCCGCTCTTGACAGTTGTGATGTTGGACTGTCCACGTTTGGAGCTGTGAGCCGCCTTAGAGGAGGGTGGATGTCGGCTGGTGTCAGTGGAGTCATGGTGTGGACGCTTCCCACCACCACGAGAGGAACCCCTGTAGACACAGCACGAAGCAAAGGGAGGAGGGAAAGCAAAGAAAGCTCCACATCACTCTTGTGTAAGGCTCCAAAACTAGAAGTGATGTCAGAAATCTCAGGTAAACAACAGGTAAAGTGTGATTTTAGCTGAGCACAGACAAACTCTCTTCCCCGTTAGCAGATGACTTTAAAAGAGCTTTCCAGAGTCAGACTCTGAACATACATCAGTCTGTAAAGAACAAAGCTACACACTGACTAACCTGATGATTCCTTGTCCTTCCTCTCAGGCCGGTGCTCTCTGGAGGAGGAAGAGGTTGGGTGTGAGTGAGAGGGACTGTGTGAGCCGGAGTTGTAACAGAGTTGTACACTGTCCCACTTTGTAGACGCTGTGCCTGCTCTCTAGCCTGTGGTCTACCTGTGCAGTGGTGGAAGCGAGGGAGATGGTGAGGGAGTAGAGCTTCCCGTGTGGCCTGTGGGGATGGGGACCCACCCTGTGTTTATTGTGAGGAGGACTGCAGAAAGGACAGAGCTCACGCAGCATGCCATGCTACAGAGGTCTGATCCCAGGTTACAAGTTGCCAGAGTACTTATGCCTGTTTCTCACATACCAGGATGGCAGGGAGACAAAATAATCTGAAGGTCAAAAAATAAAGTACAAGTTGTGCTCGGAGGCACCGGAGACATAACAGGTGTCTTCACAAAGTACAGTAAACAAAGTACATTAGGCCACTACAGGTCATGTTATATGTACTTCACCCAGAATTGAATATACGAGTTCATGAGAATATATGAAGGCTTGATAAAAAAGTATATGGTTATATGATAAATTGACATTACAATTCCCCCTTTGGCCATAAAATGGCCACAGTAAAGTATATACAAATTTATCATATCATCAGTGACTACATTCCTTTGGGTTTAAGTAGACACATCATTAGCTGATAAATGTTAAAATATGCACTTTTGCACTCAATATGCACTCAAAATATGCGCTGTTTTTGTAGGACACAGACGTCCTTAGGTTGATAGCAAGCTAGGAAAAATACAAACACTCAAAACATCAACATCAATATCATCATCATCATCACGAGTCTCAGCCAGAGAGGCCATCTGGTGTGTGACTGACCTATCAATAGACCTTACATTGTTGCTCTTGTTGGTGACACAGAGCTTTACTCTGTAGTCACTTCGTTGGAGCTCGGCATGCTACTGGTGGAGGAGGGCTCTTTCACCCCTCACTCTTATATTGCAGATGGTTCCACCGCAGCTGCAGGTTAGGGGCAGCAGCGCAGCGTGCACCCCAGTTGTCTTCCTCAACGTCTGGATGAGTCAGTTTTCCCTAGACCATTATTCTGGGTCTAAAGAATTTATGTTGCCTCCTTTGCTTTGATTCTCTGGTGGCTGGTTGTCTGCCTTTGGTTCAGGAACCCGTTTGCAGTGGCTAGTGCGTACCCATGCGGTCTTCTCTGCAACCTTTACAGCTGTTTCAGTGCTCAGCAGACCCTGGACTGGGCCCTGGAATGGCCTTTGTTTCAGTGTGTGACGGCGTCTGTGATCCTTGATGAGAACCCAATCTCCAGGCTGTAAGTTGTGGAGGACTGCTGTGGCTGCAGATGGCAGGGCACTTTTCACCTTTGAATGTAATGCTGATAAGGTTGTAGACAAATTGGCACAGTATCTCAACATAGCATCATCACATGCACCTGTGGTAAGGGGAGGATGCCTAACTGGACCTACACCTGTCTGAGGGGGTCTATCAAACAAGATTTCAGATGGACTCAAACCATGTTTGTTTCTGATTGGCGTGCGCATGTGGACAAGCACCAGTGAAAGGGCTTTAACCCACGAAAGACTGAAACTGGTCTTTGGTGCATTTAGCAAGTTTTGCTTTAATGGTGCCATTTTCTCTTTCAAACCCAAGATAGTCTGACACTTCTTTCAGGGCCTGGTTGACAAAACCTGGTCCATTGTCACTGCTGATGACTGAAGGAATTCCCCACCTAGGAATAATTTCAGTTAGTAGGGCTTTAGCCACAGCTCCAGCATCCTGAGGGGAAAACTTCAACCCATTTGCTGAACATGTCAACAATTACAAGACAGTATCTTTTCTCTTCACTTGGTGTTAGTTCAATGAAATTCATCATTAAATGTTCAAAGCGTTTGTCAGGAGGTGGATGACCAGCAGGCAGCATATGAATAGCCCCTGATGCGTTGTTGGCTGCACAAATGATGTATTTCCTGCAAAAGTCCTGTGCAGAAGTTGAAATACCACGTGTGTACCATGATGAATTAACAGCAGCACACATTCCCCTTTGCCCACATGGTCTCTCCCATGGGACAGTTTTGCATAACAGTGGAAGAGAGGACGAGGCAAACGAGGTTTGTTATCTGGACCAGTCCACACTGAGTCTTTAAATGTGGCACCTGATTTTGACCAAATGGTGCGTTCTTGAGGAAAGAGACTGCAGAACAGAAACATCAGCAGATGAGCAGGTGTCAGGAGTGACAGACAACAGCAAACAGTTAACTGTGAAAGGTGAACCAATGCAGCTGCTTTAGCGGCTGCATCTGCTGCAGAATTTCCTGTAGAAATAGAGTCAGAACTGTTAGTGTGAGCTTCACATTTAATCACAGAGATGGATGCTGGAAGGAGGATGGCATCTAGCAATACAGACACAAGGTTATGGTGTGAGTCTGTGCAAATATTCAGTTTTACCTGAAGCCAGTTTACAGGCTTCAGTAAGAGCTACAAGTTCTGCAGCTTGTGCTGAAAAGTGTGATGGCAGTTTGCCAATGAGCAAAATGTCATGTGGTGTCACTATTGCAAAACCCACTCAAGCAGCACATGTGTCCACGTTGCGGGGACGCTTGAACCATCCACAAACAGCTCCATGTCTGCATTTGGTATGACCTGAGTATAAAGATCTGGTCTGGGTGTGCAAACTTCATCAAGAATCTGAAGACAGTCAGCTTCTCCATCTGCTGCAGTTGGGAGAAGAGTTGCTGGATTAAGTACACTGCATCTTTTGACAGTAATGTTAGACATATCAAGCAAAGTAGTGTGATATCTTAACCAGCGCTGTGCAGAGATGAGAGGTCTTCTGTGTGTGCAGAATGTGAGCAACAGCATGAGGAACCATGAGAGTCAAATCTCCATAACCTACAATATCACGTGATGCAACCACAGCCTTCTCTGCTGCAGCTACAGCACGCAGACAAAGAGGGAGACCAGCAGCAACAGCATCAAGCTTGGTGGAAATATAAGCTACAGCTCTCAGTCTACCCCCATGCTCCTGTGTCAAAACAGAGGTCATGTATCCGTCCTTCTGGACAACAAACTGAGTAAAAGGACGGTCAGGGTTTGGCAGTATCAGTGTGGGAGCAGCCTGCAAAGAAGCCTTTAAGTCAGTGAAGGCTCTGTCAGTTTGGTCAGTCCAAGTCAGTTTGTCATGTGCACACAGATTGTTACCATGAATCATGGAAGAGAGAGGTGCCTCTCTCTCTCTGAATAATTTGGGATCCACTGTCTGCAATATGACGTCATGCCAAAGAAACTCATCATTTGCTTTTTGGTGGTTGGTTTTGATGCAGATTGAACTGCTTCAATACGTTTTGGGAGAGAGGATTTGCCTTCTGCTGTGATCACATGACCCAAATATGTAACACAAGTCTAAACAAACTGCAGTTTTGACAAGCTAGCTTTATGGCCATTGTTTGCTAGATGTTTTAGCAATGCTATTGTATCTGTTTTACATGCTTCCTGTGATGGACTACAAATGATCAACATACTGTAACAAGATAGAACCTAAAGGCAAATGGAGGCTCTGTAAGTTGTCACGCAGTGCACTGTGACATACTCCGGGACTTTCTGAATATCCCTGTGGACAGCGAGTCCAAGTGTAGCCCTTACCATCAAAAAAAAAAAACGCAAACCAGAATTGACTGTCTGGATGAACGGGAACGGAGAAAAAGCATTTGCAAGATCGATGATGGAAAAATGAGTGGCATTAGGTGAAATTAATGACAGAATTGTATGTGGATTTGAAATTTGGGGCGCCCATGAGATGTATTGCAGCATTTACTGCTTGCAAATCTTGCACAAATCGCCACTCAGTGGGTTGATCTGCGTCTCGGATTTTCTTAACTGGAAAAATTGGTGTTCTGACAGGGGAGTCATCGCACGGAACTATAACTCCAGCCTTTAAAAGTGAATCAAAAACAGGCCTGATACCTTGTAACGCTTCTGGTTTCAATGGATATTGTCTCATGCATGGTCTGTAATCTGATTTTGGGTGAACTACAAGAGGTGTGGCTCCCTCAATAAGCCCCACGTCATATTTGTGACGTGCCCACAAACAGGGTGGCACCTCAGATAGTTCAGCCATGTCAACTGGTGTGTCATGTAAAAGCATGCAAGGTGTGGTGTGTGTATTAAGAATCAAGCAAATCGTTCTGTCGACAAAGGCAGTAGATGTAAGTTTTGTTTTATATACATCACCCCTTTCGCTGTACAGTGTTCTGGGATCCCCATTTGTGGGCCTGAAATCAGAGAGGGTGTGTTGTCTCATGGAGCCATGGTCCCATATCCTGCCATGTCCAGTGGGCAGGTTTCGCCAGCGACACGTGTGGGGACGCACCATTGAACAGTTCATCTTGTGAATGAGAGAGAGATACAGAGACAGCAGCAGCCTTCTTTGTCCAATAAATACATGTCATATTCAATTTCTCCTCTGTGCAGTGTAGTGAATCAGGTGACATGTCCTGTAGTGTGTGAGCAAAGCTGGTCTTCATTGCAAGCAGTGTGTGTGTGTGTGTGTGTGTGTCTGTGTGTGTGTTACCTCCTGTAGTCTGTGAGTCAGTGTTGCTGCAGTCAGATTGCTCCTCTCCTCGTGCCCCGTCCTGCCCTCACTTTGCAGCCTTTAGCCCAGTGTCCTCGCTGATGACAGTCAAAACAGATGTTGTGGTCATATTGCCAGTGTCCACCTCCACCGTATTCACGTCCGCGGCCACGTCCTCGTCCGCCAGGCACAGGTTGAGCACCCCTGTACATGGTTAAGGCTGCCATGTGTAGATCCTTGTCAACTTTGTCTTTCTTTCTCCTCTGTTGATCCTTGATAGTGGCCTCAGCATGTACAGCGTGTCGTCTGAGATCATTTAATGGAGCTTTGTCCCCAGATGTGTTCTCACCCAGCTGTGGGAGTTCTTCTCTCAGCTGTGACACAGTCCTGGTCTGTAAAGCATCAGGTTTAGACGTGGTTGAATCAGGGGATGAGGATGATGCTGGTGGAGGTGATGATGTTTCTGCTAGACGTCTGGAGGATCCTTCTGCTGTTCCCAGACCCCCACAAGGCTCATGTGGCAGTGGAGGTGAGGTCGGAGGGCAGGAGTTGAGGTTGCGATCCACCTTGACATATTGACTCACAAAGGGAACAGAAGGACAAGGTGTATTAGTTTTTGTTTTTTTTTCCTCTGTGAGGAATATGGCATGTACTTTTGTGTTAGTTTCTTTTCCCTACGTTCTGCTTCCTCTAGCCACACTTTCATTGCTCTTTTGTTCTTTTCAATCTTCAAAGAAGTATACATGTTAGTGTGTCCAAATTGTTTTTTTCCCTCTTTTTGCATCTGTGCTCTTAATCTACTGCTTTCCCTCTCCTCTCTCCACGTGCTATATGCCTTCCAGTCTGCTTTAAACCGTTCATGCTTCTCTCGTTTACGTTTGGACTGAGCTGCATGCTGCTCTGCACTTTTTTTTCCTTTTGCCTCCAAACATGTCTTCAGTTGGTCCAATTGTCTCAGGCTAAAGCTGCCATTTTCTGGAAACCCCAAATCAACCCATTATTTGAATTGATTGATGCTTCCAGGATTTTTCTCCATCATCAGTTTTATTATTGGCGGGAGGATTTTGGGAGTTGGCTCCACTTTGGACTTCACCTTACTCTGACTTTTACCCAACCTTTATCTCTGATTATTTTGTCTCTTGTATTTACAGAATAAACTGGTCCTTTCTCAAGCAGATACACCAGAAATCCTCAAATACTACAATAATAACCAAGACACGTCTGTCTGCAAGTGCTTATGCGAGTTATACCGGTTTCCAATCTGATTAACTCTGCAAACTCTCACAGGCAACATCAAAACACTTCTCACCGTGTGTGATTCTTTCCCTTTAAATCCTCCAGGACTGGAGTGATGACTGGGCTCCGTCTGAGGACAGCTTCTCACCCACAGGGAGGAATCTTTCTTTGCAGCCGGCTTTCTGTCTTTCCAACAGAGTCCAGATGACACATCCAATCCCATCCTCGTCACTAAGTTTGTGTTGGAAAAATACTTTTCTCCTGATGAAAAGTGAAATAAAATTCTTTAGACAGTAATTGTCTTTTGATGTTTTATTATAAAATAAAGTTTACAGAGTAATCAATTTCTGCAGAAAGATCAGAGCTCAAGCATCACCAAATGCTACAGAGGTCTGACCCCAGGTTACAAGTTGCCAGAGTACTTATGCATGTTTCTCACATACCAGGATGGCAGGGAGACAAAATAATCTGAAGGTCATAAAATAGAGATAAAGTGTAAGTTGTGCTCTGAGGCACCGGAGACATAACAGGTGTCTTGACAGTAAACAAAGTACATTAGGCCACTACAGGTCATGTTGTATGTACTTCACCCAGAATTGAATACACAAGTTGCATGATATGAGAGTATATGGTTATATGATAAATTGACATTACACTTCACACTTTACTTACTATACTTTGTGTTTGTATTTTCATAAGTGTTCTTTTTTAAGGATTTGTGTTATTTATATGTTTGCCTTAAAGCCGGGAGTCTGCAAATTTTTGTTATGTTTGCATAATAATAATAAAGACTCTTGAAATTTTTATTTTTGTACAGCTATTTTTCTAATTTCTAATGTAACACTGTGGGCCTACGGAGCACTGCAATTTCAAATCCTGTGTATGACCTGTACATATGGTTTTGACAATAAAGCTGACTTTGACTTTGAAGGGCTAACGTCGTTAGCGCTAGCTTACAAGTGCTCGTTACATCAACGTGTGTAAGCTAGCGCTAGCGACGTTAGCCCTTCTCTTGGGTCTTGTAAAACTATTCATTCATTCTAATTTTGGATAACTCAAAGAATCAAAGCAAACGTATCGTGCTTCTTAACAGTTGCTAAATCAAGTGCTACAGCCATTGATGCTGAAGTAAAACTTTAATGTTAGGTGGGACATTTAGAGAAAGCGCTAACGACGTTAGCGCTAGCTAACGCGCTATCTTCACATGCTAACCTCTGTGGTGTCTGTTGGGACCGACTCCCTAAAAAATAAATAAAAATGCAGTGTCATTTCAGCTTGCTTAGGAGTATTTCAATTGCCAATCTGAAGACATACGGTTAACCTGAAACCTTTCGCCAACAGATGAGGCATACGGCATAAGACCTAAATAAATAAACTAAACAAAAACTAAATAAAAAGCCGATAAAATGTTCCAGTTTGCAGCAACTTACCTTAACATGAAAGAGCCAGAAGCTTTCTTTCCCGCTTTCAACGTGTTTGCGGCCATTACCGAGCACGTCTTCACGGGGAAATGCGCATGTCACACAGCCAAGTGCTGCCACCTAATGTCGGGCATCGGTGTCAGGTTGTGAGGACGGCTCTTCATCACTCATACTTTCTCAGGCTGATGACTTTAATTCAGGGGTGTCCAAACGGTTCCACAAAGGGCCGAGTGGCTGCAGGTTTTTGTTCCAACCAAGCAGCAGCACACCAGACTTGACTCATTTAATCAACTGATCTCAATCTTCAGACAGTTGTTTGGTCAAACTGTGTGCTCTTCATTGGTTGGAACAAAAACCTGTTTGGACACCCCAGCATTAATTACTTTCTTCACTAAAAAGTTTTATTAACTAAGTGTAACATAGCAGAGTCAGCAAAGTAAGCACACATCAGTTAAGATCACTTCTTATTTTAAGCTATATTAGCAATTACATTTTACAGTGTTTATACCACGCTCTTTGCTCAATATTCAGAACTCTAGTCTCAGTCTTTGCTCCAGCAGCTTCATTAACCTCGTCATTCCAAAAGCCTGCACCTCCTTTGGTTGCTTCTCTTTTCAATATTCTACCGCAAACGACTGGAATCACTTACAACAGACTGTAAAACTCAGCTCTTTAATACATTCTCTTCTTTTAAGAATACATTACAAACCATAATCCACGATCCTTGTACTTCTTTTTAGTCATTTACCATGAACCTCACTGTATATATATATGCACATATTACACTGTCATTTTGATTGATATGTAATGAATTTGTACTGTGATCCTTTGTCTTATCTACTGGATTGTGTCTGTGGCCAGGTTGTCACTGCAAATGAAAATTGGTTCTCAAAGGACTTACCTGGTTAAATGAAGCTGAAATAAAATCCTACTATATATGCTACTGTATATATGTGTGTTTATTTTTAACACTTCTGGCAATTAATCAGTTTATTCCATTCTTTCATACACCTTTCTGCTGATATTGATGGTTAACACAATTCTTGAAATGAATCCACTTTTTAATGTGCAATAAAGGTATTTATGAAGCTCTTGCTCTGAGTTTGTTGCTGTTTCTTTTTCATACCTTATCTGGTTTGCACTCTATTGTAACCATCCAAGAACACACTGATAGAGGTTTTTCCCACAATTTGTAATTAATTACAAGTCCATTTCTGTATTAGCTTTAATCAGCTACATAAATAATAGAAATGTTGATTGAATGTTGCTGTCTATATTGGAATGTCTGCTTTCCTCATGTGTCTTTTGTACTTGTACCAATTTTAATGACACTGAAAACATTAATTCACCAAAGCATCCTGTTAGATTCATTATGAGCTTTATGGTAAATCTGGAAAAATCTGACGAGTAGTTCATAGAAAATGAACTCAGTGCCATTACTGTTGGGGGTTACAGTAGGTTTATTTGAAATTCAATATAACTGTGACCACAAATGAATAAGGCACATCAAATATGTCTTCATTTACAATAACTAGTTGGGAAAAATAAAACTGATATTGACAGTTGATACAATTGTTGAAATGAATACAGATTTTAATGTGCAATAAAGGTATTTATGAAGCTCTTGCTCTGAGTTTGTTGATGGTTTTTTTTCATAACTTATCTTCATTCTGTTGGCACAGATGGTTGAGTTTTCAGAGTCACATTTTGAATAAGACTCAAGGAAAAACATTTTAGCTGAGACATGGATCACAATGAATCACATGTAGCATCTTGTCAGGACAGGTGCATGAATGTGAGCTTCAGCTGTGGATGATCATGTATGAACCTACAGTATTAAATGAAGTCATACATGACAAGTTCAAATCAAAGTGTAGAGCTGCACTTGATCATTTTTATTCTTTACACTGTCTTTGGAATGCTTTTGAATTTTTCAACAATCTGACTGATGTATCAGAACACCCCTACACTTGCTGGGATTTTCACTCGCAACAGTTTGCAGAGATTAACTGTGAATGTAGTCAAAAGCAAAAAGCATCCAGTGAGCAGCAGCTCAGAGGAGGTGTGGCTCATGACGTCACCATCTCATCTGCCTTTGATCCCCAGGCAACGGCTCTGGCGTCACTACGGCGGCAGCCAGATGATATAAATGAGGAGCCTTCCTTCACTGACTCAACGTTTCTGAGGAGGTAGGGACTGCTCTGGTGGCGGTGCGTCGCCGGTGTCTCAGGCTACCAACGTCTTTGCTGGGGGCATTCAGTCGCTTTCGATCCGCTCATGCTGCGGATCCTTACTGATAACGGTTCATTTTGAGCGTCTGTGAGGTTAATATCCAGGAGAACTGAATACAGATGTGACCCGGGCCACCAGACTCTGTCCTCTCTCTCTCGCTCCCTGAGAGAGAAACAGAGTTTTTGCTCTCTCTTTCTCTCTCAGGGAGCGAGAGAGAGAAACACAGAGAGAGATGCTTATTTAAATGTAGATTATTTCTATTTCTATACATCATTTCTCCAGCAGCAGGAGTTTTTTCCTCTCTGTGTTTTCTCTCTGGGTTCCTCCTCTCTCTCAGGCAGAGAGAAAGGGAGGAGCAAGAGATCTCTCTCTTCTCTCTGTCAGGCAGAGAGCGAGTTACACAGAGAGCTTCCCCTCTCTCTCCTTGAGACAGATAGAGATCGAGACGCTTTTCCTCTCTCTTTCTGTCTCTATCGATGGAGAGGGAGGGAGCGAGAAGGAGAGCATGGCATTCTTTCGCCCTCCTCAGCGAGAAAGAGAGCGTTTTCCGTAACGCTAACCCTCTTTCTCCACCGAAAGAGAACGAGAGAAAAGAACTCTCTCTTTCTCTGCTTCTCTCTGTCTCAACTTCTCTGTTGTTCTCTCTTTCTCTTCCCTCCGCAGACAATTCTTCTCTCCTGCTCTTTCTCCACCGAAAGAGAAAGAACTCTCTCTTTCTCTGCTTCTCTGCTCTTCTCTCTTTCTCATCTTCTCTTTCTCTTCCCTCCTCAGAGTTTTTTCTCTCTCTTTCTCTCAGAGTTCTTGTCTCTGAGAGAAAGAGAGAGTTTTCTCTCTCTTTCTCTGTAAGGCGCTGTATAATTAATGAATAAATTGAACTGAATTGATGGCAATAAAATAAGAGTTAGAATGATATCCTCCATCATCTCTGCCCTTCATTTTCATACAGTAGATAAGATAAGATAAACCTTTAATAGTCCCACAATGGGGAAATTACACTGTTACAGCAGCAAAGAGCAGATGCAATAGGGTACAGGCACTCAGAATATACAGATAATACAGATAGAATATAAAGACTCCAAGAAAAAAAATGACTTATTAGAGGAAACAATAATAATAAATACTAGAAACAGTATGACCAAAGTGACCATGTGCACTGTTTGAACAGTAAGAGAAAAAAAAGAAAGAAAAGGCTGCACATAGAGCACCAATTTTAAGTCCAGGAGTGAGTATGTGTGTGTTTTGTGTGCATGTGGTTTGCTCAGCACAGTTGGTTGTAGTTCTTTAAGTGGAAGAAGAAAATATCTTCTTGAATCCACATCAGCAACTTGCCATTGAGGAAATATCCAAATTACAAGTAGGCACGTTACAGGCCATGAATGAGGCAAAGTGGTAAATGCAGCTCCAAAAGTCACAATTGGAAGAATCCAGATGGCTCAAATTACAAAGTGTGGATACATTACAGATAGCTGTTACTGTAGTATGACTGAGGTGTACCATGTTGGAAATAAAGCTCTTTATACTATATACAGACAGTATTAGATGACAGTATTAGTAACAATCAGTGTGGAATTCAGCCCAGCACAGAGTACCATTGTGCCTTCAAGGAAACTTTGCCGGAAAGTTTTCAGAAATATGGAAAAAAGAAGCAAAGAAGGAAAGAAAGAAAAGAACAAAAATATATGTGTTTTTTTTTCAGCCTGGTTTAAGAAAAAATCACACACACACACACACACACACACATACAGTTGTGCTCATAAGTTTACATAAGTTTACGTATGAAATATTGTCCATTTTTCAGAAAATATGTTTGATCATGCAAAAGCTTTTCTTTCATTCAGAGTTAGTGGTCAGGCAAAGTTATTTATTATCACATAATTATATTTGCTCTTTTTAAATCATAGAGACAAGTTGAAACACCCAAATGGCCCTGATCAAAAGTATACATACCCTTGAAGTTGTGGCCTGATACTATGCACACAAGTTGACACAAACAGCTTTAAATGGCTTTTAAGGGTCACTGTCCACACCTGTCACCTGTTTGGCTGTAATTAGTGTGTGTGTATAAAAAGTCAGTGAGTCTATGGGCTCCTGACAGATGCCTGCACATTTCATCTAGTGCTGCACTGACTTTGCTGGATTCTGAGCCATGGGGAAAGCAAAACTATAAACTATGAAAAGACCTACAAGAGAAGGTATTTGAACTTTAGAAAGCAGGAAAAGGATAGAAAAACATATCCAAACATTTGACAATGCCAATCAGTAGTGTTCAAACTCTGATGAAGAAATGGAAAATATGGGCTTCTGTTGATACCAAGCTACGCTCAGGTAGAGCAAGAAAAACTTCAGCCACAAGTGGCAGGAAAATTGTTGGGGATGCAAAGAAAAAAGCCAGAAATAACTTGAGCTGACATATAGGCTTCTCTACAGAAAAGTGCTGTGGCTGTTTGAAGATGCACAGTGGAGGTGGAAAGCAGATGTTTGGGCAAGATAATGCCCCTTGCCACGCATCCAGGTCAAGTAGAACTTGGCTGCGGGAGCACAATATCCAGGTGTTAGAGTGGCCAGCTCAATCCCCGGACATGAGCCCCATTGAAAATCTTTGCTGGATTATCAAAAGGTCTGTTTTAAGCAAAGAATTTGGAAGAATTAAAACAGTAATTGAAGAAGAATGGGAGAAGATTACCCCTCAACAGTGTGAAAGGCTCGTGGAGAACATGCCAGCCAGGATTAAAGCGATACTGCGTGCTAATGGCAGGAGTACTAAATATGAATTTTGTTATGTGATGGTTAATTTATTTTTTGCTCAGTTTTGAAGACATTCTTTGCAATTTATTAACTTTGATTCCGACAATGTTGAGAACTGACATGTTGACACCATGAAGAATTTACTTTTTTTGTCGATTACAAAGAAATTTGTTTTGTTTGTGTCTGTCTGATGCAGCCACACCTTGTGAAATCCCAAAGAGATTTTTCTGCAAATTTTTCATGATAATATCTCAGTTGATAGTACAGTTGCTGTACTGCAGAGAGGAGCTCTGTTTGAGCCTTTGGTTGAAGCTGAATCTTCTCTCCCACCTTGATGAAGGTAATGGTCCACTGTGCTGTCCCTGATGTGCAAGTCTTCTATCCCAGCTAGCACCTGAAGCTGGACTAACTAGCCCTGGGCCTTGTCATACCTTGTTGTTGTTGGACAGCTATGAAGACTGGCCGTCTGGATGCCACTGTCCCCAGCATCTATCTGTCTATCTATCTACTATATCTGTAAGAAAAGATCTTTGACTCACAGAAAAGCTAATCTAAGTGATGATATGAATCAATTTAGTAAATACATTTTATTGATGTCATATTTATTTAAAAGGAGACATGAGAGTAATCTATACCAGTGTGAGAATCTGGACCTTGAGTGAGAAATAAAGAGACAATACAAAAGGAGGGAATGGCAAAAGTGAGTCAAAAGCTTCACAGCCACATTCAGCTGGGGTCTGGTTTGTCCGTCACATTCACCGTCTTCTCAGTCTGCAGGTATTTCTACAAGAGGAGGAAAAAGGAAAAACACTCTTTGTGAACACACGTGGACGTTTTATCACCTGTATGACAGTAAGTGTGAAAATGGAGCAGAATAAAAGAGAGAGAAACTGCAACAAATAAGGTTTTAGGTTCTCGTAGTGTTTGATGGTTTTGCAGTGGTTGATCTCAGCTTCTTTGGTTCCGCTGAAGAATGGATTACATACTGTACAGAAGAAAGCGGTCTTTGGGACTAAGAACTCCATACCTGACACACACACCCACGAGAGTGACTGTGGAAATACACATGTAAAGAAAACAGTGATGCACAGTCACAGTGAATAAATAGTGTCATACCAACTGGATTGCTGGGGTCAAAAGAGGGGAGGGAGTAGTCCGTGCTCATGGGTGTTTTCATCTCTCATGTCTTCTTCATACTCTCCTCTTCTCCGTTTGTTTGGTCTTTGGACGGCTGTTGCTTTCCTAGAAGAGACAGGGACTGTTTTAAAGTCCAATCTAGAACATACACAGGGGTAAAAAGACCTGGTCCTGGCTTTGCTGAACAAAGCAGATAAACTAATAATTAAGCATTTTCCAAATGGACCTAATGTGTCTTCATCTTGCTTTTATTAAACACCTGCAATGACTTATGGCAAGTACCTGCCCCAAGGACAACGTCCCATCATCTCAAACACTTGAAGAAGAGGTCAATTTGGACAAGCCTGATTCTCTACCCACTGAGGAACTGCTGCCACTCACAGCTTTTCTTCAAAGAAAATCAAAGCGTACCTGTCTCTGCAGTTGGAGCTTGTGTCTCTTTATCCTCCTGGTCCTGCATCTTCCCCTGTCCTTCTGTTTTGTCCAACACCAGCATGGTCTCCTCCTTCTTGGCCTGGCTGTGACTGAGAGGACTCTCCTCTTTCTTATGGTCCTCACTCTCTGCGGTCACTGCTCCTATGGCTGGGCTGTTTGAGGAGGAGTCTGCAGGGGCAGCTTCAGGTGGGTTACTTGATGCTGCAGGGGCAGGCACGGACAGGTGTTGGACCTCTGGGGTGGAGTCCAGGGTGGGCAGTGGTGTGATTTCTAAACATAAAGACAGATTTCAGGCCAAATTTATAATTTGAAAACAAAAAAAAATAAAGAAAAATATCTAGGAAAGACTGTGTTTCCTTGTGTTGATGGTAGAAGTGAAATCAGTGTGAGGCTGTACCAGTCTCAGGTGTTTGGCTGAGAGAGGACTCAGCCTGTGGAGCTGGTAAGGTGGATGCTGCAGCGGTGAGGACCAGACCGGGTGTTAAACCTCCTAGAAGCAGAAACCCAGAAAAGGACTGATGTAGTGTCCTGAGGGACAGATGTGGGAGCAACCTCCCCCCTGTCTGTGGTTTCCATGGGAACAACAGCAGGAGAACACGGAAGGTCGGTAACATCTACTTCATCTAATGTCACAAAGTCACTCATGTTGAATGGGAAGTGGTCCTCGTCCTCCACCTGATTTCATGACAGGACAAAGAAACGGGGTTGTGGGTTAGGAAACAACGGAGACATTTAAGTGTCCAGGTTTTGACCCAGCAGCACCTCCTCACCATTCTGGTCTCAGCCTGTGAGCTGTTACGCTGTGCGTCTGTCCAGGAGCTCTGCTTGTATCCCTCCGACCGGCAAGACCACCTGGATCCGAACAAACCTTCACCGTGTGCTCTCTTTCTCTCCCTCCTCTGCTGCCTCCCTCCTTTCCTCCTTCCTCCTCCCTCTCCCTCTCCTCTCTCCTCTCCTCCTTCCCTCCCATTTCTTGAGTGACCTGGTGAAACAGGGATGAAAAAGAGACATGAAACCTCACAGGCTGAGCTACACAGAAGAACAACCCGACTCCAACAACAGGCTGACGAGCGCAGAGCCACATTTCTGCTTACCTTAGGTAGCTCTGGCATGGCCGTCTCCATGGAAGACAGATGCCTTTGTCTCTTGGGCACCTGCAGCCTTGTCCTTTCCTGCTTCAGATGGATTGACTCCTTTATTGTCTCCTGTCTCTGTGTGACAGTTTTATCAGCAGATGCTTCCCTCATGTCTGTATCCATGGCTGCTTCTGCTTTGGCGTCTTGTGCAGCTGAAGAGTGGGAAACAGCAGCGCTAGGCTCATGGCTTCTGATGCTGTCTTTGCTGGCGTTTTCTCCCAAAGCTTGGACTTCACCAGCCGTCTTCTCTGTGCTCTTCATCTTCTGTTCTGTCCCAGAAGCATTTTTTCCACCTCCTCCAAAGGAGGTTGAGACTTCTCTATATGGACAGCCTCCTCTTCCTCTGCAGCTGCTGCTGTTTGGCTGCTTTTGCCGTTAGCAGGTGCATCCTATGAGCAGACACAAGGAGCTATTGAGCAGTGTGACATCAAACACATGCACATGGAGCTGACGCTGCAGGACATCATGCCAGTAGTAGATAAGAAATATGTCTAACTGAATAATGAGCAAGCACTGCCAATCAATTACTGACCTCAGACGACTCAAGGTACGTAGTGATGACTTTTTGTCTGTGTGTTGGCCTTGGGGTCCGGCTTGTGGGAGAAGAACAGGGGGTTGTTCTGGATGATGCACGGAAACGTCTGGAAGCATTTGTAAACAGGGAATGCCATGGCTGCAGTCGCCATCTCACAAATGACCTAAGCAGGAAGAGGCACAACATCACATCAACAGCATGTTACATGTCTTTACAGATAAAGAGCAAGATGTGATTTGGATTTTCAGCCCAGGACAGAGCTGTGTGTGAGGACATGGATATTCAGGACAGGGGTGGCTGAGGTATCTCATAGATTAGCATGTCTGCAGCTGCACAGACAAACAGCACTCACCATGTTGTTGAGCACAAGGGTCTTGATGACGGTACCAAAGCGTGGCACCAGTTTTTGGACCTCAGAGGAGCCAGAGGGCATGTTGGGGACATTACTGATCACCAAGAGCCTGCTCCAGCCCACTGGAACAGTACTCTCCTGGAGGACACAAAAGGACATACGATCACTGATTATCCAGCGGATAATTAGTGGATCAAGGTTCAGAAGACTAAAGCAGAAGATATAAAGAAGACATATTCATTATCATCAGTAAATGAGGGTTTCTGCACGATTACTATACCCATGAAAAATACTGTTTCCTTACTTTAATGTACTTTTTCTAAGAAAAACTAGTTGTAAAGTTACAGCAGACGTCACGTTTTACAGGACTGTCCCTGTTTATCTACATCTACAATGTAGGACAGGGACAACTGAACACTTACTGCTGCAGTTTGACAGTAAGACCCTTCAGCCTGATTTAGGTTTATTACTTTAAAGAGCTTAGTGTAAATGTACATTTGGATCATCTACCCTTGTCCCTGGTGTATTTACAGCAAAGTTTATTAACGTGCACTGTCCTTGTTACATCAAGCAATAAGTAAGATGTAGTGCATAGAAATATCTAATGGTAGAAATACTCACTAATGGCTCCACTGATCCCATCAGCAGATTGTAGAGAGCCACCTGTGTAAAGAGGTTTTTTAGTGTTCATCAGCAGTTACTGCTCAAGGTTCACAAACAACTAGAAATGCTGCACTAAGCACAAGATGAAAGAAGCAAGCACACAAAAGGAAGATATTTAATATAGAAGATTAGAGCAGAGGAGGAGACAAAGATGATGAGTGTCCTGTAAAGGATGTGGGTGAATGATGAGAGGCCTTACCGGTGTGCTGAGGCCAATACGCTGTTTGACATGGATTATCTTCAGCTCACAGTCTTTGTGAGCTGAAGATAATCTTGGTGGGGATGAAGGAGTGGACTTTCTATCTCTTGAGCAACCTCCGTGTCTGCCACTGACACAAGCACCTAACATACAATAAGGATGTTTTTAACATGGTGCTGTAGGAAGATGAACTTTGTAACAGGTCAACAATCCAGAAACTAGTATCTATGGACAGACTGAGTGTGTAGACTGTCCACAAAGCAGTCCCACTGAGCCTGTGATAGTAGTTTAAGCTATGACAGAAGCAGCTTGCATGGCTACATGTATTACTGGTGTCCAGGTGTTTTCTCCTCTCCTCCTGTTGTGATCACACCAACCTTTCCCATTTGTTTTGCCAGGATGAGGTCCGAGGGCGTGTCAAAGGGCTGGATCAGCTTGATGATGTCACTCTCTGAGCAGCTGCTCTCAGGAAGTCCTGTGATCAACACCATGCCTTTCTGTAGGAGACATTACAGAACATTACAGAAGTGAATTTAACAGACATTTAGCTGAACTTAGGTACATTTCTAAACATAAAATTCTGTTTTCAGACTGATGAGGGGAAAAATGACCTGAAAGGATTTTAGTATCAGGCTGAAACACAAGAAAATGTGATGGAAGTGAAGGAAACTATACCTCATCAGACGTCTTGTGTTCAGCCTCAGCTCCTGCAGTGGGGAGTAGGAGGGAAGATGCTACACTCAGTATGTTTTCATACACATCACTACAACTACAAGCCAGCAAAAGCAAGACATCACAAACCAGACTACATGTGACTAAGCTACAGTTTATTCCATGTGATCAGGTATAGTTAACAGACTGTGATTTTAACTAGATATACTGAGTATTTGTTGACAGTGATAGATGTGGATATATTAGCACTGACTGCCTGCAGACTAGCAGTGGTGGTTTTTTGTTGTCCTACCTGAGTCTTCCCCAGCAGGACCCTTCTCCTGTCCTGAAGCAGGTTTGCTGTGAAGTCAGAAATAATCATATCTGAGTGCAGGTTTGAAATGGGCAGGTTGAGTGAACAACATATGGGGTTAAAGGGGAAGAACGGTGATGATAACTGTGGCAGACCTGTTGTTGGCATCAGGAGACTGCACTCCTTCAGGTTTCTAAAGGAAATCAAACAGAAATGAGAGTTCAAACATCAAAAAATAATTAAAAAAAAAAAAGGAACTGAAACTAATTTTGTGTATGAAATGGTTTCTGAATCAGCAATTGCATTTAGACAGAAAACAAACTCCACTCAGTATTTTTGTGGAAGCTTTATGTTTTCTATGATTGAAAGGGTTTAAAGTGAACATGCCTTCAGTGCCACGTGTGTGTGTTTTCCACATGGTACCTTGGCTGTTGAAGCAGTGATTTTCTGGTCTCTGATGGAGAGATTTGTGGAGTTAGCCAGTGCCTGAGCGTCTTCAGCCTTCACCATGCATACAGATGCCTGCAGCAAGGGAGGGAGACAAAGTGATGACGTGGGACAGACAGAAACCATGATGACGTTGTGCAAAGTAGAAGCAGGAAACCTGCACAGGCTAAAATATCCACAGCCACTGTTTTGTTGACTGAAGAGTGACAGATGAACAGGCCAATGCTATTCTTTCTTGTAAAACACACTTAGAGAAAATGTTAATTCTGCTCATTTTAATACAACAAAACAGAAAATAAACATCCTCTGTTTTCAAGAAATGGACTGATTACTGAAACATGTTCTTTCTTTTTGCCTGTAATATTCACAACATGAGCAAACTGCAACACTGACTACACTTTGTTTTTCTTCTGTTTTTTTTTTCCTATCATCTGTTTGAAACTGCTCTGGAACATCAAATCTCAAAGTGAAATTTCTTGTAAAACACATGAACATGTAGATACTCTTAGACGTACCTTCTGTCGTTGGCTCTTCTCACTCTCTCTCCTCACGGCATGAGGATCACGTTGTTGATCTTGCCAAAGGACCCGAACAAGTCAGTAACTTCCTGCTCCGAGGCGTGGTTTGGAATGCCTGTCAGATAAAGCAGACCATCTGAAACAGACGAGCCCAGAGAGGCTGGAGTGGCTGTTTTTTTCTTCTTCTTCTTGGCTGGAGGAGGCCTGGCACACTACAAAGCAACAGCATTAGTCTTTGGTTAGTTTTAGGCTGAAAGAAGAAGAAGTGTGTAGACATAGTTAGCTGTGGCTGAGCTTGGTCCAAAACACTGGAATTCTGTGACAAGCTTTACACAACTAAAGAGAAAAACAGCCACTGTGTCAGCCGCCTTGTTACTTGCTGTCTCAGCCATCTTAGTTCCAGTCTTCATCCCGCTCTTGACAGTTGTGGACACGTTTGGAGATGTGAGCCGCCTTAGGGGGGGAGGGTGGATGTCGGCTGGTGTTAGTGGAGTCATGGTGTGGACGCTTCCCACCGATGCTTGAGGAACCCCCTGTAGACACAGCACGAAGCAAAGGGAGGAGTGAAAGCAAAGAAAGCTCCACATCACTCTTGTGTAAGGCTCCAAAACTAGAAGTGATGTCAGAAATCTCAGGTAAACAACAGGTAAAGTGTGATTTTAGCTGAGCACAGACAAACTCTCTTCCCCATTAGCAGATGACTTTAAAAGAGCTTTCCAGAGTCAGACTCTGAACATAAATCAGTCTGTAAAGAACAAAGCTACACGCTGACTAACCTGATGATTCCTTGTCCTTCCTCTCAGGCCGGTGCTCTCTGGAGGAGGTTGGGTGTGAGCGAGAGGGACTGTGTGAGCCGGAGTTGTAACAGAGTTGTACACTGTCCCACTTTCTAGACACTGTGCCTGCTCTCTAGCCTGTGGTCTACCTGTGTAGAGGTGGGAAGCGAGGGAGATGGTGAGGGAGTAGAGCTTCCTGTGTGGCCTGTGGGGATGGGGGCCCACCCTGTGTTTGTTGTGAGGAGGACTTGGGGTGGGAGAACCTGAGAGGCTCTGAGACACGGAATGGGATGGAGAGCGATCCTTGGGATCCCACAGAGCTCGGCTGCCATATGGTCTGCTCTGACTGGATAACACATTGAGTGACAGACATAACCAGTGAAATGACAGAGTAAAGTTGTGTCAAGTGGCAGCTTAAACAGCAGCATTTGAATGGATGTGCATTTTTCTTGTGTGGCCTCATTTGAAATGTTTTGGAGCAGCCTACTGACAGGAGTGAGTCCTCCTCAGCTCATGCTCACAGCTAAAAACACATTAATGGAAACAGAACAAGAGTCCAGCTGACCTTGGTACACTTGGTTCCCAGTCAGGGTACCTTCAGAGACACACAACCACCTGTCAGCATGTCATCAAACATCTTACTCTCAAACCTGTATTTAATCAAGAGCTACAGCCGTTGATGCTGCAGTAAATCTTTAATGTTAAGTGGGACACTTAGAGAAAGCGCTAACGACGTTAGCCCTAGCTAACGCGCTATCTACACATGCTAACCTCAGTGGTGTCTGTTTGGACCGACTCCCAGCAAAATAAATAAATAAATAAAAAGCCAGTGTCATTTCAGCTTGCTTAGGAGTATTTCAATTGGCAATCTGAAGACATACGGTTAACCTGAAATCTTTCGCCGACAGATGAGGCATACGGCATAAGACCTAAAGAACTTACTAAATAAAAAGCCGATAAAATCTTCCAGTTTGCAGCAACTTACCTTAACATGACAGAGACAGAAGCTTTCTTCCCGCTTTCAACGTGCTTGCGGACATTACCGAGCACGTCTTCACGGGGATATGCGCATGTCACACAGCCAAGTGCTGCCACCTAGTGTCGGGCATAGGTGTCAGGTTGTGAGGACGGCTCTTCAACACCCATACTTTCTCAGGCTGATGACTTTAATTACTTTATTCCCTAAAAGTTTTTTTTTTTTTTTTTTAACTTTTACATTTTTTACAATATTCATACCTACGCTCTTTGCTCAATATTCAGAACTCTAGTCTCAGTCTTGGCTCCAGCAGCTTCATTAACCTCGTCATTCCAAAAGCTTGCACCTCCTTTGGTTGCTTCTCTTTTCAATTTTCTGCCACAAACGACTGAAATCGCTTACAACAGACTCTAAAACTCAGCTCTTTAATACCATTCTCTTCTTTTAAGAATACACTACAAACCATAATCCACGATTCTTGTACTTGTTTTTAGTCATTTACCATGAACCTCACTGTATATATATGCACATATTACACTGTCATTTTGATTGATATGTATTGAATTTGTACTGTGATCCTTTGTCTTATCTACTGGATTGTGTCTGTGGCCAGGTTGTCACTGCAAATGAGAATTGGTTCTCAAAGGACTTACCTGGTTAAATGAAGCTGAAATAAAATCCTTCTATATATGCTACTGTATATATGTGTCTGTATTTTTAACTCTTGTGGTCATTCATCAGTTTATTCCATTCTTTCATACCTTTCTGCTGATATTGATGGTTAATACAATTCTTGAAATGAATCCACTTTTTAATGTGCAATAAAGGTATTTATGAAGCTCTTGCTCTGAGTTTGTTGCTTTCTTTTTTATACCATATCTGGTTTGCACTCTATTGTAACCATCCAAGAACATACTGATAGAGGTTTTTCCCACAATTTGTAATTAATTACAAGTCCATTTCTGTATTAGCTTTAATCAGCTACATAAATAATAGAAATGTTGATTGAATGTTGCTGTCTATATTGGAATGTCTGTTTTCCTCATGTGTCTTTTGTACCAATTTTAATGACACTGAAAACACTAATTCACCAAAGCATCCTGTTAGATTCATTATGAGTGTTATGGTAAATCTGGAAAAACCTGACGAGTAGTTCATAGAAAATGAACTCAGTGCCATTACTGTTGGGGGTTACAGTAGGTTTATTTGAAAGTCAATATAACTTTGACCACAAATGAATAAGGCACATTAAATATGTGTTCATTTACAATAACTAGTTGGGAAAAATAAAACTGATATTGACAGTTGATACAATTGTTGAAATGAATACAGTTTTTAATGTGCAATAAACGTATTTATGAAGCTCTTGCTCTGAGTTTCTTGATGGTTTTTTCAGAACTTATCTTCATTCTGTTGGCACAGATGGTTGAGTTTTCAGAGTCACATTTTGAATAAGACTCAAGGAAAAACATTTTAGCTGAGACATGGTGGATCACAATCAATCACATGTAGCATCTTGTCAGGACAGGTGCATGAATGTGAGCTTCAGCTGTGGATGATCATGTATGAACCTACAGTATTAAATGAAGTCATACATGACAAATGTTCAAATCAAAGTGTAGAGCTGCACTTGATCATTTTTATTCTTTCCACTGCCTTTGGAATGCTTTGGAATTTTCCAACAATCTGACTGATGTATCAGAACACCCCTACACTTGCTGGGATTTTCACTCGCAACAGTTTGTAGAGTTTAACTGTGAATGTAGTCAAAAGCAAAAGCATCCAGTGAGCAGCAGCTCAGAGGAGGTGTGGCTCATGACGTCACCATCTCACCTGCCTTTGATCCCCAGGCAACGGCTCTGACGTCACTACGGCGGCAGCCAGATGATATAAATAAGGAGCCTTCCTTCACTGACTCAACGTTTCTGAGGAGGTAGGGACAGCTCTGGTGGCGGTGCGTCGCCGGTGTCTCAGGCTACCAACGTCTTTGCTGGGGGCATTCAGTCGCTTTCGATCCGCTCATGCTGCGGATCCTTACTGATAACGGTTCATTTGAGCGTCTGTGAGGTTAATATCCAGGAGAACTGAATACAGATGTGACCCGGGCCACCAGACTCTGTCCTCCTCTCTCTCTCTCTCCCTGAGAGAGAAACAGAGAGTTTTTGCCTCTCTGTGTTTTCTCTCTGGGGTCCTCCTCTCTCTCAGGCAGAGAGAAAGGGAAGAGCAAGAGATCTCTCTCTCCTCTCTGTCAGGCAGAGAGCTTCCCCTCTCTCTCCTTGAGACAGATAGAGATCGAGACGCTTTTCCTCTCTCTTTCTGTCTCTATCGATGGAGAGGGAGGGAGCGAGCGAGAAGGAGAGCATGGCCTTCTTTAGCCCTCCTCAGCGAGAAAGAGAGCGTTTTCCGTAACGCTAACCCTCTTTCTCCACCGAAAGAGAAATAGAGAGAAGAACTCTCTCTATCTCAACTTCTCTGCTCTTCTCTCTTTCTCTTCCCTCCGCAGACAGTTCTTCTCTCCTTCTCTTTCTCCACCGAAAGAGAAAGAGAGAGAACTCTCTCTTTCTCTGCTCTTCTCTCTTTCTCATCTTCTCTTTCTCTTCCCTCCTCAAAGAGTTTTTTTCTCTCTTTTCCCTCAGTGAGAAAAGAGAGTTTTTTTCTCTCTCTTTCTCTGTAAGGCACTGTATAATTAATGAATAAACTGAACTGAATTGATAGCAATAATATAAGAGTTAGAATGATATCCTCCATCATCTCTGCCCTTCATTTTCATACAGTAGATAAGATAAGATAAACCTTTAATAGTCCCACAATGGGGAAATTACACTGTTACAGCAGCAAAGAGCAGATGCAATAGGGTACAGGCACTCAGAATATACAGATAATACAGATAGAATATAAAGACTCCAAGAAAAAAAAATGACTTATTAGAGGAAACAATAATAATAAATACTAGAAACAGTATGACCAAAGTGACCATGTGCACTGTTTGAACAGTAAGAGAAATAAGAAGAAGAAAAGCTGCTGCGTAGAGCAGCAATTTTAAGTCCAGGAGTGAGTATGTGTGTGTTTTGTGTGCATGTGGTTTGCTCAGCACAGTTGGTTGTAGTTCTTTAAGTGGAAGAAGAAAATATCATGAATCCACATCAGCAACTTGCCAATGAGGAAATATCCAAATTACAAGTAGGCACGTTACAGGCCATGAATGAGGCAAAGTGGTAAATGCAGCTCCAAAAAAGTCACAATTGGAAGAATCCAGATGGCTCAAATTACAAAGTGTGGATACATTACAGATAGCTGTTACTGTAGTATGACTGAGGTGTACCATGTTGGAAATAAAGCTCTTTATACTGTATACAGATAGTATTAGATGACAGTATTAGTAACAATCAGTGTGGAATTCAGCCCAGCACAGAGTACCATTGTGCCTTCAAGGAAACTTTGCGGAAAGTTTTCAGAAAGATGGAAAAAAAGAAGCAAAGAAGGAAAGAAAGAAAACATAAGCTCAACAAAATATATGTGTAGTTGTTTTCAGCCTGGTTTAAGAAAATCACATCAACACACACACACACACACACATACAGTTGTGCTCATAAGTTTACATAAGTTTACGTATGAAATATTGTCCATTTTTCAGAAAATATGGTTGATCATGCAAAAGCTTTTCTTTCATTCAGAGTTAGTGGTCAGGCAAAGTTAATTATTATCATATAATTATATTTGCTCTTTTGAAAATCATAGAGACAAGTTGAAACACCCAAATGGCCCTGACCAAAAGTATACATACCCTTGATGTTTTGGCCTGATAATATGCACACATGTTGACACAAACAGCTTTAAATGGCTTTTAAGGGTCACTGTCCACACCTGTCACCTGTTTGGCTGTAATTAGTGTGTGTGTATAAAGAGTCAGTGAGTCTATGGGCTCCTGACAGACGCCTGCACATTTCATCTAGTGCTGCACTGACTTTGCTGGATTCTGAGCCATGGGGAAAGCAAAAGAACTATGAAAAGACCTACAAGAGAAGGTATTTGAACTTTAGAAAGCAGGAAAAGGATAGAAAAACATATCCAAACATTTGACAATGCCAATCAGTAGCGTTCAAAGTGGAAAATATGGGCTTCTGTTGATACCAAGCTACGCTCAGGTAGAGCAAGAAAAACTTCAGCCACAAGTGGCAGGAAAATTGTTGGGGATGCAAAGAAAAAAGCCAGAAATAACTTGAGCTGACATATAGGCTTCTCTACAGAAAAGTGCTGTGGCTGTTTGAAGATGCACAGTGGAGGTGGAAAGCGGATATTTGGGCAAGATAATGCCCCTTGCCACGCATCCAGGTCAAGTAGAACTTGGCTGCAGGAGCATAATATCCAGGTGTTAGAGTGACCAGCTCAATCCCCGGACATGAGCCCCATTGAAAATCTTTGCTGGATTATCAAAAAGTTCTGTTTTAAGCAAAGGATTTGGAAGAATTAAAAATAGTAATTGAAGAAGAATGGGAGATTACCCCTCAACAGTGTGAAAGGCTCGTGGAGAACATGCCAGCCAGGATTAAAGCGATACTGCGTGCTAATGGCAGGAGTACTAAATATGAATTTTGTTATGTGATGGTTTCTTCATATTTTGTTCAGTTTTGAAGACATTCTTTGCTATTTGTTAACTTTGATACCGACTATGTTGAGAACTGACATGTTGACACCATGAAGAATTTACTTTTGCTTTTTTTGTCGATAACAATAAAGAAATTTGTTTTTTTTGTGTCTGTCTGATGCAGCCACACCTTGTGAAATCCCAAAGAGATTTTTCTGCAAATTTTTCATGATAATATCTGAGTTGTTAGTACAGTTGTTAGTACTGTACTGCAGAGAGGAGCTCAGTTTGAGCCTTTGGTTGAAGCTGAATCTTCTCTCCCACCTTGATGAAGGTAATGGTCCACTGTGCTGTCCCTGATGTGCAAGTCTTCTGTCCCAGCTAGCACTTGAATCTGGACTAACTAGCCCTGGGCCTTGTCATACCTTGTTGTCGTTGGACAGCTATGAAGACTGGCCGTCTGGATGCCACTGTCCCCAGCAGCTATCTGTCTATCTATCTACTATATCTGTAAGAAAAGATCTTTGACTCACAGAAAAGCTAATCTAAGTGATGATGTGAATCAATTTAGTAAATACATTTTATTGATGTCATATTTATTTAAAAGGAGACATGAGAGTAATCTATAGCAGTGTGAGAATCTGGACCTTGAGTGAGAAATAAAGAGACGATACAAAAGGAGGGAATGGCAAAAGTGAGTGAAAAGCTTCACAGCCACATTCAGCTGGGGTCTGGTTTGTCCGTCACATTCACTGTCTTCTCAGTCTGCAGGTATTTCTACAAGAGGAGGAAAAAGGAAAAACACTCTTTGTGAACACACGTGGACGTTTTATCACCTGTATGACAGTAAGTGTGAAAATGGAGCAGAATAAAAGAGAGAGAAACTGCAACAAATAACCATGAGCTGCCTACCTTTAGGTTCTCGTAGTGTTTGATGGTTTTGCAGTGGTTGATCTCAGCTTCTTTGGTTCCGCTGAAGATTGGATTACATACTGTACAGAAGAAAGAGGTCTTTGGGACTAAGAACTCCATACCTGAGGACACACACCCACACACACGAGAGTGACTGTGGAAATACACATGTAAAGAAATCAGTGATGAACAGTCACAGTGAATAAATAGTGTCATACCAACTGGATTGCTGGGGTCAAAAGGGGGGAGGGAGTAGTCCGTGCTCATGGGTGTTTTCATCTCTCATGTCTTCTTCATACTCTCCTCTTCTCTGTTTGTTTGGTCTTTGGACGTCTGTTGCTTTCCTAGAAGAGACAGGGACTGCTTTAAAGTCCAATCTAGGATATACACAGGGGTAAAAGACCTGGTCCTGGCTTTGCTCAACAAATCAGATAAGCTAATAATTAAGCATTTTCCAAATGGACTTCATGTGTCTTCATCTTGGTGCTGTTATTAAACACCTGCAATGACTTATGGCAAGTACCTGCCCCAAGAAAAACGTCCCATCATCTCAAACACTTGAAGAAGAGCTCAATTTGGACAAGCCTGATTCTCAACCCACTGAGGAACTGCTGCCACTCACAGTTCTACTAAAATCAAAGCATACCTGTCTCTGCAGTAGGAGCTCCTGTGTCTTTGTCCTCCTGGTCCTGCATCTTCTCCTGTCCTTATGTTTTGTCCAACCCCAGCATGGTCTCCTCCTCCTTGGCCTGGCTGTGACTGAGAGGACTCTCCTCTTTCTTATGGTCCTCACTCTCTGCGGTCACTGCTCCTATGGCTGGGCTGTTTGAGGAGGAGTCTGCAGGGGCAGCTTCAGGTGGGTTACCTGATGCTGCAGGGGCAGACACGGACAGGTGTTGGACCTCTGGGGTGGAGTCCAGGGTGGGCAGTGGTGTGATTTCTAAACATAAAGACAGATTTTAGGCCAAATTTATAATTTGAAACCAAAAAAAAAAAAACATCTAGGAAAGACTGTGTTTCCTTGTGTTGATGGTAGAAGTGAAATCAGTGTGAGGCTGTACCAGTCTCAGGTGTTTGGCTGAGAGAGGACTGGTAAGGTGGATGCTGCAGCGGTGAGGACCGGACCGGGTGTTAAACCTGACGACCGACAAAGAAACGGGGTTGTGGGTTAGGACACAACGGAGACATTTAAGTGTCCAGGTTTTGACCCAGCAGCACCTCCTCACCATTGTGGTCTCAGCCTGTGAGCTGTTACGCTGTGCGTCCGTCCAGGAGCTCTGCTTGTATCCCTCCGACCGGCAAGACGACCTGGATCCGGACAAACCTTCACCGTGTGCTCTCTTTCTCTCTCCTCTCTCTCTCCCTCCTCTGCCACTCCCTCCTTTCCTCCTCCCTCTTCTCCCTCTCCCTCCTGGTTCTGTCATCCCACTCCCTCTTTAGCCCCTCTCCTCCTTCTCCCAGGCCCTCCTCTCCTCTCTCTCTCCCTCTCTCTCCCTCGCCTCCTTTCTGGCTTCCCTCTCTTTCCTCTCCCTCTCCTGCTTCTTCACCTCCTCCTCTGTGTGGTTCTTGGCCGCCTCTTTCGTCCCCTCTGTTGACTTTCTGTCCTGCTCTGCCATTAGAGACAGATGCCTTTGTCTCTTGGGCACCTGCAGCCTTGTCCTTTCCTGCTTCAGATGGATTGACTCCTTTATTGTCTCCTACTGTCTCTGTGACAGTTTTATCAGCAGATGCTTCCCTCATGTCTGTATCCATGACTGCTTCTGCTTTGGCGTCTTGTGCAGCTGAAGAGTGGGAAACAGCAGCGCTAGGCTCATGGCTTCTGATGCTGTCTTTGCTGGCGTCTTCTCCCAAAGCTTGGTGTTCACCAGCCGTCTTCTCTGTGCTCTTCATCTTGTGGTCAGTCCCAGAAGCATCTTTTTCCACCTCCTCCAAAGGGTTGAGACTTCTCTATATGGACAGCCTCCTCTTCCTCTGCAGCTGCTGCTGTTTGGCTGCTTTTGCCGTTAGCAGGTGCATCCTATGACCAGGCACAAGGAGCTATTGAGCAGTGTGACATCAAACACATGCACATGGAGCTGACACTGCAGGACATCATGCCAGTAGTAGATAAGACATATGTCTAACTGAATAATGAGCAAGCACTGCCAATCAATTACCGACCTCAGACGACTCAAGGTACGTAGTGATGACTTTTGTCTGTGTGTTGGCCTTGGGGTCCGGGCTTGTGGGAGAAGAACAGGGGGTTGTTCTGGATGATGCACGGAAACGTCTGGAAGCGTTTGTAAACAGAGAATGCCATGGCTGCAGTCGCCATCTCACACATGACCTAAGCAGGAAGAGGCACAACATCACATCAACAGCATGTTACAGGTCTTTACAGATAAAGAGCAAGATGTGATTTGGATTTTCAGCCCAGGACAGCTGTGTGTGAGGACACGGATATTCAGGACAGGGGTGGCTGAGGATCTCATGGATTAGCATGTCTGCAGCTGCACAGACAAACAGCACTCACCATGTTGTTGAGCACAAGGGTCTTGATGACGGTACCAAAGCGTGGCACCAGTTTTTGGACCTCAGAGGAGCCAGAGGGCATGTTGGGGACATTACTGATCACCAAGAGCCTGCTCCAGCCCACTGGAACAGTACTCTCCTGGAGGACACAAAAGGACATACAATCACTGATTAGCCAGCGGATAATTAGTGGATCAAGGTTCACAGAAGACTAAAGCAGAAGATATACAGAAGACATATTCATTACCATCAGTAAATGAGGGTTTCTGCAATATTACTATGCAAGGATCAAGGACCTTTTATTGTCATTCCTGTACATTTACATGTTATGGTACGAAATAAGAACTCAGGTCCCAGTTGAAGCCATCAAGAGCAAGATGTAAGATGTAAGAGTGAAAAATATAAATATAAAAATAAACATAAACATAAGGGAAAATATAAAGATATAAACATTTAAATAAAGATAAGATAAGGAAGCCGAGATTAGCATGTGCATAAATACGCATGTGCAAGTAGTGGTAAGTAATGCACTTAATGATAGTGTTGTAAATGGGTGAGGAGGGAAGGGGGTGGGGAGGGGTGTCTACAGGGCATGGCTAGAGTTCAGCAGCCTTACAGCTCTAGGGAAGAAGCTGTTCCTGAGCCTGGTGGTCCTGCTCCAAATGCTCCTCGACTGCGTGCCTGAGGGGAGGGGTTGGAAGAGACTGTGTGCAGGATGGGTGGAGTCCTTCATGATGCGGAAGGCCCTCCCTCTGCATCGTGCTGTGTAGAGGTCTGAGGTGGTGGGCAGGCTGTTCCCCACAGTCCTCTGTGCAGCCTTTACCACCCTCTGCAGAGCCTTCCTCTCAGCAGCAGTGCAGCTGCCATGCCACACAGTGATGCAGGTGCAGAGGACTCTCCACCGCACAGTGATAGAAGCTCCTCAGGACTGAGCTTCCAAGTCCAGCTCGCCGCAGCTTCCTGAGAAAGTAGAGGTGCTGGTGGGCCTTCCTGACCAGATGAGATGTGTTGGTTTTCCAGGTGAGGTCCTTGGTGATGTGCACACTCAGGTACCTGAAGCTGGAGACCACCTCCACAGCTCTGCTCCAGATGTTCCACCTCCTCTCTGTACTCTGACTCATCGTTGTCAGTGATGCGTCCTACTACTGCTGTATCGTCCGCAAACTTCACTATATGACAGCTGCGGTGTCTCACTGAGCAGTCATATGTCAGCAGGGTGAACAGGAGAGGGCTCAGTACACAGCCCTGCAGCGAGCCAGTGCTGAGGGTAATGGAGGAGGAGATGGTGTTGTGGATTCTGACAGTCTGTGGTCTGTTGGTCAGAAAGTCCAGGACCTAGTTCCCCAGTGTGGGACTCAGACCGAGGAGGGAGAGCTTCTGTACCAGGGTCTGTGGGATGATGGTATTGAAGGCTGATGAGAAGTCCAGGAAGAGCAGAGGGACGTATGATGTTCCTGTCTCCTGGTTGTGTCTCCTGGGTGGTTCATCAGTGGGTTGTGTGGACCACTGATGAGGCCCATGGCGTCATCAGTGGAGTGGTTCTTCCTGTAGGCGTGGCAGTCTGGTGGGGTCCACAGTAACATCAATGGAGTCTTTGATGTGGCCCATGACCAGCCTCTCAAAGCACTTCATGACTACAAGGGTCAGAGCTGATGGGCCGGTAGTCATTGAGGCCTGTCACTGTGGAGCACTTGGGGACGGGGACAATTGTGGCAGTCTTTAAGCAGGTGGGGACAGATGCCAGTGACAGTGAGGTGTTGCAAAATGTCCGTCAGCACCTCAGACAACTGATGATGCACAGACTACAAAGCCTCAGTACCAGCACCCCTGGGATGTTGCCAGCATACAGGGCCTGCAGCTTTAGGTTAATTCCTGGTCAGGGTTCCACAGACCTACAAGAATACACAGAGACCGTCACTGCCTACATCTCTAAGTGCATTGATGATGTCACAGACACCAAGACCATCACTGTTCGGGCCAACCAGAAGCCATGGCTCACAGGGCAGGTCTACAGGCTCCTGAGGGTGAGGAATGCTGCCTTCAGAGCTGGGGGCCTAAGGACAACAAGAGCAAACCTGTCACATGGCATCAGAGAGGCTAAGAGGCAGTATTCCAGGAAGATGGCGCAGCGCTTCAATGACAGCAGAGACACCCGGAGTCTGTGGCAGGGGATACAGTCCATCACGGACTACAAGCCCACACTGCAGACAGCTGACAGCTCCACCTCTCTGCCGAATGAGCTGAACACAACAGCACCCCTGCACAGAAGACACCACCCCCTTCTGGCGACCAGGTGTTGACTCTATCCCCAGTCAGCGTCAGGAGATCCCTCAGTAGGGTCAATGCACGCAAAACCCTGGGTCCTGACAACATCCCTGGTGGAGCATTGAGAGACTGTGCTGCGGAACTCACAGATGTCTTCACAGACATTTTTAACACATGACTGAGCCAGGCTGTTGTCCCCACGTGCCTCAAAGCCTCCACCATCATTCCCGTGCCGAAGAAGCCGTCTCCCTCCTGCTTCAATGACTACCGTCCTGTTGCACTCACTCCCATCCTAATGAAGTGCTTTGAGCGGTTAGTCATGCATCACATTAAGGCATCTCTCCCCCCTCACCCTGGACCCTTTTCAGTTTGCATATCGGTCCAACCGCTCGACCGATGATGCAATCTCAACAGCCCTCCATTCAGCCCTCACACACCTGGACACTAAAAACTCATATGTCAGAATGCTGTTTATAGACTTCAGTTCAGCATTCAACACAATCATCCCTCAGCAACTCATTCACAAAGTGGACCAACTGGGGATCAACACCTCAATGTGCAACTGGCTGCTGGACTTCCTGACAGGAAGTCCACAGGCAGTACTGGTCGGCAGCAACATTTCCAGCACCATCACACTGAACACGGGGCCCCCCAAGGATGCGTGCTGAGCCCCTCCTCTTCACCCTGCTGACCCATGACTGCACACCGTCACACAGCTCCAACCTCTTCATCAAGTTTGCAGATGACACAACTGTGGTAGGTCACATCAACAACGACGATGAGACATACTACAGGAGTGAGGTGAGCCGCCTGGCCCAGTGGTGCAGTGTCAACAACCTCTCCCTGAACGTGGAGAAGACAAAGGAGATCGTCATAGACTTCAGGAGAGCGCACGCCCAGCACACCCCACTAACCATCAATGGTGCTGTTGTGGAGAGAGTGAGCAGCACCAAGTTCCTGGGTGTGCACATCTCAGAAGACCTCTCCTGGTCAAAAAACACCGCATCACTGACCAGCAAAGCCCAACAGCGACTCTACTTCCTCCAGAACTGAGAAGAGCCAGAGCCCCAGCCCCCATCATGTGCAGTTTCTTCAGCATATTTGCACATTTTTCCACTACCTCATTTCACCGTGTTTTTTTTTTTTTTTTTTGTTCTTTTTGTTTTTTGCACTATAACCTGCACTATTTCTGTCAATAGCCTGGATATATATTTATATATATGTAAATAGTTATATAGTTATCTTTAGTTTCTGGAACAATTGCACCACCCACATTTTTGCACCATTAGTGTTCCGTCGGTTGTGTGTTGTTGTTGTTGTTGTCTTTGTTGTTGTACCACAGGAGAGGAAGAAAAACCGGAGTCAAATTCCTTGTTTGTATGTACAAACTTGGCCAATAAACCTGATTCTGATTCTGAGAGGCACCATAGAAAGCATCCTGACCAGCTGCATCACTGTGTGGTATGGCACCTGCACTGTGTCCTGCCGGAAGAAGCTACATCGCGTAGTGAGAGCAGCTGAGAGGGTCATGGGTGTCTCTCTCCCCTCCCTTCAGGACATCTACCACAATCGTCTCATCCGCAAAGCCCTCTGCATTGCAGGCGATCCCACCCACCCATCCAACAGCTACTTCAGTCTGCTGCCATCCGGAAGGAGACTGAAGAGTCTCCGGGCCAGAACCAGCAGACTGAGAGACAGTTTTGTCCACCATGCTGTCAGGATGCTGAACTCTCTCCCTGCCTTGCCGTCCCTCCCCCTGAGGACCCCCGCACACACGAACCCTAGACCCTCACCCACATCCCCCCTCTGAACCCCCCCGGAACTATGGACTCACTCCCACATACACACACCACTGGGTTGAAACAGACTTGCACCGGCACTTACATTCAGCTGCTGCAATAACAGCTGCCATATAACCCTGTTATTGCTTAAAATACATAATTTGAGCTAGAAATTACACACAAATTCTTTTGTGTCATTTATTTTTGTATTATATACAAGTATTTCTCTTCTCAAGTAGGTCTTCTCTCTCAACTACTGAGATATGTTTATACTGTTTAAACTGTTGTTTTGTATTGTTGATGGAACTTTGTGTTTATACTGTTTATGTTTATACTGTCTTTAATTATCTATCTACTGTAACACTGTGGGCCAAGCACTGCAATTTCAAAACCTATGTATGACCTGTACATATGGTTTTGACAATAAAGCTGACTTTGACTTTGACCAAATGCAGTTTAGCATCTAACCAGCAGTGCAAAGCAGCAAGTGCAGGATACAAAGTGTCTACAGTTGAGATATATATTTACAATCAACAGATATATAGATGGGTATTCTATGGACAAAATTTACTGATGGTTTGCTGAGGGTGTTGTCTTGGTGGCCGTCTCCTTGTTGTCTCTGTCAAAGTGAGCATAAAGTAATTTAGCTCATTGAGGAAGGAGACATCTGTAGCTGCCGGACTGACACTACTGGGCTTGTAGTCACTGATGACCTGGATGCCTTGTCACATGCGTCGCGGGTCAGAGTTGGAAAAATGCTCCTCTACCTTTAGCTTGTAGCAGTGCTTGGCCTTTTTGATGGCCCTCTTCAGGTTAGCCCTGGACTCACTGTAGGTTTGTGCATCACCTGATCTGAAGGTGGTGTCCCGGGCCTTCAGCAGGAACCGCACCTCCTTGTTCATCCATGGCTTCTGATTAGGGTACGTGGTGATCTGTTTCTGTGTTGTGACGCTGTCAGTGGTGGTGTTGATATAATCCAGTACAGAGGAGGTATATGTATCAATGTCCGTGTGGGAGCCTGAGAAGCAAACATACTCCAGTCTGTGTGTAGAAACCTGTCCTGAAGTACAGAGTCTGTCCCCGCTGGCCACACTTTGATGGTCTTCACTGCTGGCTTCACACGGTTGATGAGGGGTGAATATTTGGGGATGAGGAACAAAGAAAGGTGATCAGACTGTCTCAGGTGGGGGAGGGGAGTCACGGTGTAAGCTCCAGCAATGTTTGTATAAACATGATCTAAAGTTTTGTCTCCTCTGGTGGGGCAGGAAACATGCTGGAGAAATTTTGGGAGCACAGTCTTTAAGTTTGAGTGGTTGAAATCACCCGCCACAATAAATGCAGCCTCCGGGTGAGCAGTCTGTTGTTTGCTAATGGCTGCATGAAGTTCCTTCATAGCAAGCTTGGCATTAGCATCTGGAGGAATACAGCAGAAGTGCAAGATGACTAAGCACATGATGAACGACGCAAGCACACAAAAAGGAAGATATTTAATATAGAAGATTAGAGCAGAGCAGGAGACAAAGATGATGAGTGTCCTGTAAAGGATGTGGGTGAATGATGAGAGGCCTTACCGGTGTGCTGAGGCCAATACGCTGTTTGACATGGATTATCTTCAGCTCACAGTCTTTAATCTTGGTGGGGATGAAGGAGTGGACTTTCACTATCTCTTGAGCAACCTCAGTGTCTGCCACTGACACAAGCACCTAACATACAATAAGGATGTTTTTAACACAGTGCTGTAGGAAGATGAACTTTGTAACAGGTCAACAATCCAGAAACTAGTATCTATGGACAGATTGAGTGTGTAGACTGTCCACAAAGCAGTCCCACTGAGCCTGTGATAGTAGTTTAAGCTATGACAGAAGCAGCTTGCATGGCTACATGTATTACTGGTGTCCAGGTGTTTTCTCCTCTCCTCCTGGTGTGATCACACCAACCTTTCCCATTTGTTTTGCCAGGATGAGGTCCGAGGGCGTGTCAAAGGGCTGGATCAGCTTGATGATGTCACTCTCTGAGCAGCTGCTCTCAGGAAGTCCTGTGATCAACGCCATGCCTTTCTGTAGGAGACATTACAGAACAAGTGAATTTAACAGACATTTAGCTGAACTCAGGTTTTCCTTTTAATACATTTCCAAAGATAAAATTCTGTTTTCAGACTGATGAGGGGAAAATGACCTGAAAGGATTTTAGTATCAGGCTGAAACACAAGAAAATGTGATGGAAGTGAAGGAAACTGTACCTCATCAGACGTCTTGTGTTCAGCCTCAGCTCCTGCAGTGGGGAGTAGGAGGGAAGATGCTACACTCAGTATGTTTTCATACACATCACAACTACAAGCCAGCAAAAGCAAGACATCACAAACCAGACTACATGTGACTAAGCTACAGTTTATTCCATGTGATCATGTACAGTTAACAGACAGTGATTTTAACTAGATATACTGAGTATTTGTTGACAGTGATAGATGTGGATATATTAGCACTGACTGCCTGCAGACTAGCAGTGGCGGTTTTTGTTGTCCTACCTGAGTCTTCCCGGTAGGACCCTTCTCCTGTCCTGAAGCAGGTTTGCTGTGAAGTCAGAAATAATCATATCTGAGTGCAGGTTTGAAATGGGCAGGTTGAGTGAACAACATACACTACTCACAATAAGTTAGGGATATTGTTATTTAGAGTGCTTTTCCTACTTGGTCTGAATTTTAATGAAATAAGTAAAAGTTCCCTTTGATATTACTAATAATGAATGAGAAGAAACACCCTTTTCATTAGTTTAATATTTATTAGGCCAAAAATTTCGACAATAACAAGGAAAGCCCCAAATAACAAAAATTGACAATGTCAGTAGCGGGTGTTTCCACCATTTGCTGCAATGACAGCTTGACAGCGACGTCTCATGCTCCTCACTGGCCTCATGATGTTGTTCTGAGGCAATGCGTTCTACTCTTCCACAAGTGCTATACGCAGTTCTGCCAGGTGACGTGGGGGTGGGGTACGATCATCCAGTCTCTGCTTCAGCTGGTCCCAGACGTGCTCTATGGGGTTCAGGTCAGGGGACATTGCTGGCCATACCATATGAGGCACTCTGACTTCCTGAAGTGGAGCTGTGACAATTCTGGCGCGATGTGGTGGAGCATTATCATCCATGAACAGAAAGTTGGGGGTGTGCTGGTGGAATTGGGGGATGATGATGGGTTCTATGATGTCTCTGAGGTAAGAACGTGCAGTGACTGATCCATCTACAATAACCAAATCTGTTTTGCACTGACTGGTGATGCCTGCCCAGACTGTTGCACCTCCTCCACCAAAGCGAACCTGTGTCTTGATGCAAGTCTGCTGATGACACACCAAGTTCACGAGCAACATCTGACTGCCTGCACGCTATGGCCAGGTGGCGCTGCTCGTCCGTCAAGAGATGTCCTGTGTTCATGGCTGTTTGAATGATGAACTTGGAATGACTTATTGACAACACCAGCCTTTTATACCCACAGAATGTTGAAATTGATGCCACATTGAAAAGGGTTGTATTACTTACTAGTATTACTTGGTATTGGTCCCAATATGTAAGGCACACTGTACACAGTGAGACCATTACGTGGAAAACACAAAATGAGGTGTGTCTATCACCCCAATACAATTGCCTCCCTATCCCAAAAATCTCTGAAGTGAAACAAACACCGTGTGTATGACATCCACTGAGTCTCTCACAATATCCCTAACTTATTGTGAGTAGTGTATATATATATATATACATTTTTCTCTCCTCCACAGGATCCTACTCTTCATCCCTCCATCACTACGTAAATTTGTATATTGCCAGGTTTTACTTGTTTTTTACTGTTTTTGTATTTTGTGTTGTTTTGTTGTAAACACTATTTTTTGCACATTGTTCTTTAGACTTGAATCACATACACACAACTGCACTTTATCCTTTTCTTTTCTTTTCTTTTTTCTTTTCTCCTGTTTTTTGCTTGTGAGCTGCCTAACAAGTGAATTTCCCTGCTGTGGGATGAATAAAGTGCTTTCTATCTATCGATCTCTCCTAATACAACAAAACAGAAAATAAGCATCCTCTGTTTTCAAGAAATGGACTGATTACTGAAACATGTTCTTTCTTTTTGCCTGTAATATTCACAACATGAGCAAACTGCAACACTGACTACATTTCGTTTTTCTTCTGTTTTTTTTTTTCCCTATCATCTGTTTGAAACTGCTCTGGAACATCAAATCTCAAAGTGAAATTTCTTGTAAAACACATGAACGTGTAGATACTCTTAGACATACCTTCTGTCCTTGGCTCTTCTCACTCTCTTCTTCTGAGCACGGCATGAGGATCACGTTGTTGATCTTGCCAAAGGACCCGACCAAGTCAGTAACTTCCTGCTCCGAGGCGTGGTTTGGAATGCCTGTCAGATAAAGCAGACCATCTGAAACAGACAAGCCCAGAGAGGCTGGAGTGGCTGTTTTCTTCTTCTTCTTGGCTGGAGGAGGCCTGGCACACTACAAAGCAACAGCATTAGTCTTTGCTTAGTTTAGGCTGAAAGAAGTGTGTAGACATAGTTAGCTGTGGCTGAGCTTGGTCCAAAACACTGGAATTCTGTGACAAGCTTTACACAACTAAAGAGAAAAACATCCACTGTGTCAGCCGCCTTGTTACTTGCTGTCTCAGCCATCTTAGTTCCAGTCTTCATCCCGCTCTTGACACTTGTGATGTTGGACTGTCCACGTTTGGAGCTGTGAGCCACCTTAGAGGAGGGTGGATGTCGGCTGGTGTCAGTGGAGTCATGGTGTGGACGCTTCCCACCGATGCCAGAGGAACCCCTGTAGACACAGCACGAAGCAAAGGGAGGAGGGAAAGCAAAGATAGCTCCACATCACTCTTGTGTAAGGCTCCAAAACTAGAAGTGATGTCAGAAATCTCAGGTAAACAACAGGTAAAGTGTGGTTTTAGATGAGCACAGACAAACTCTCTTCCCCGTTAGCAGATGACTTTAAAAGAGCTTTCATTTCCCCTGATCTGACTCATTTATTGCTGAAAAGATAATTGTGTATTAAGAACCTGCAGCACCACTGAACAGTCCAGTAGCACTTTAGCAAATGAGCTCACTACATATTTGTATTATTTGTAAGTTTGTAGATGAATATTTAACAGAGTTGTACACTGTCCCACTTCGTAGATGCTGTGCCTGCTCTCTAGCCTGTGGTCTACCTGTGCAGTGGTGGAAGCGAGGGAGATGGTGAGGGAGCAGAGCTTCCCGTGTGGCCTGTGGGGATGGGGGCCCACCCTGTGTTTGTTGTGAGGAGGACTTGGGGTGTGAGAGGCTCCGAGACACGGAATGGGATGGGGAGCGATCCTTGGGATCCCACAGAGCTCGGCTGCCATATGGTCTGCTCTGACTGGATAACACATTGAGTGACAGACAGAAGCAGTGAAATGACAGAGTAAAGTTGTGTCAAGTGGCAGCTTAAACAGCAGCATTTTTTCTTGTGTGGCCTCATTTGAAATGTTTTGGAGCAGCCTACTAGCTCAAGGCTACACAGAAAGAGCTGAGAAGGAAGATCAGGGAGGGCAAGGCCAGGTACAAGAGGAAGATGGAGGAGCAGCTGAAGCAGCAAAATATCAGTGGGGTGTGGAGGAGCCTAAAGACCATCTGAGGCTTCAAAACACCCCACTCCCAGGCTGAGGGGGGCCTGCAGTGGGTGAACGGCTTGAACCAGCACTTCAACCGGTTTGACCAGCCTTCACCAGCACTTCAACCTGAGCCTAAAGCTGAGGATGGTACCACAGCTATGGAAGACCTCCTGTGTGGTACCAGTGCCTAAAACACCGCATGCTAGGGATCCTAGCAGCTTCAGGCCGGTGGCTCTCACATCACATCTGATGAAGACACTGGAGAGACTGGTCCTGGGCCACCTCCGGGCTGAGGTGAGCTCAGAGATGGATCCACTGCAGTTCGCCTACCGACCCGGGATCGGAGCAGAGGACGTTGTGATCTTTCTGCTGCACTGTGCTCTGACTCATCTGGAGAAGCCTGGCAGCGCTGTGAGGATTCTATTCTTTGATTTCTCCAGCGCATTCAACACCATTCAGCCTGTGCTTCTGAGGGACAAGCTGGTGCAGTCTGGAGTGGACTCACAACTGGCAGAGTGGGTCCTGGACTACCTCACAAACAGGCCCCAGTTTGTGAGAGCTCGGGACTGTGTGTCTGACCCCTGACCTGCAGTGTGGGTGTTCCCCAGGGCACGTGTGCTTGCGCCCTTCCTCTTCACCCTCTACACTGCAGACTTCAGACACAACACGGACGGCTGTGTCCTGCTCAAGTTCTCTGACGACTCTGTTATCATCGGCCTGATCAGTGATGACGATGATGCAGAGTACAGAGGAGTGACGCAGGACTTTGTGGACTGGTGTCGGCCAAACCACCTCCTCATCAACGCAGGGAAGACCAAGGAGATGGTGGTGGATTTCTGCAGACACCGGTCTGCCCCCTCACCGGTGAACATCCAGGGAATGGACATTGAGAGGGTGGACTCTTACAAGTACCTGGGTGTTCACCTAAACCACAAACTGGACTGGACTAACAACACAGACGCACTGTACAGGAAGGGGCAGAGCAGGCTCTACCTCCTGAGGAGACTGCGGTCTTTTGGTGTGCAGGGGACACTCCTAAAGACCATCTATGACTCTGTGGTGGCTTCATCCATCCTGTACGGTGTAGTCTGCTGGAGCAGCAGCATAACTGAGAAGGAGAGGAAGAAGCTGGACAAAGTCATCAGGTAGTCCAGCTCTGTCCTGGGCTGTCCTCTGGACTCAGTGCGAGAGGTAGGAGACAGAAGGGTCCTAGCAAAACTGTCATCTATGCTGGACCATGAGTCCCACCCCCTGCAGGACGTCATGTCAGCTCTGCAGAGCAGCTTCAGTGACAGACTGCTCCACCCTCGGTGTGTGAAGGAGAGATTTAGAAGATCTTTCCTTCCTGCTGCTGTCAGACTCTATAATGACCATTGCTACACACACACACACACACACTGATTCCAATTCCATGCAACTATAAGTGCAATATCTATGTGCAATAACTCAGTTATTAGTGTGCAATATTATTGTGTACGGAAGTCACTCAACAACCTCCAGCCCATATTTATTCTATTTATTTATCTATGTGTGTGTGCATATTTATTTTTTACAGCAGCTGTTCTCTTAGTTTAGTATCTTGTATTGGCCATATTGGTCTTATATTTTCTCTTAGTATCTTGTTTTGGCCATATTGGTCTTACTTATATTTTACTTTCACTTACTGGACTGTAATCTTGCTGTTGCTAAATGCAATTTCCCCACTGAGGGACTAATAAAGGATTTCTTATTCTTATTCTTATT